>WBND01001198.1:137375-176988 GCA_013398595.1 Tychaedon coryphoeus | reverse complement strand
TTCCAAGCATTTTTTATCCTTACAAACTTAATTTTCAAACTGTGAGTGATTTGCCCCCACTGATGCCCAGCAATGCAATCCATGTTAAATGGGATGGTGTGGGTTCTTCAAACAGAGTTAAATGAAATGTGAAATGAACAATTTTCACCCCTCAGATATTTCCCTAAAGTAGATGCACTGCAGAAATCATATTTTGACATGTGGGTACAACCTTCAATATAAAAATTAAATTTAAAAAAAAATAAATTTAGAAGTTGCTAGGAAGCTATTGAGAACATATGGATTAATTTAAACAGTTTATTTAAGTGACTCAAGACTACTCCATAGTCTGACAGAGCCATAGTCAAAATTTTAGGTTGACAAGTATTCTAAATGAGCTCAGGGATCACCTACTTTTTCACCAGGTGTGTACAGAAGCACTAGTGACATGGATTTTCTCAGGAAAATCAAGCCCAGCACAGGCATTGGCTGCTTAACTTGGTAAAGGAGAGATTAGTGAGACTCTCCAGGATGACATCCCTGCACTGGGGCAGCCTCCAGGCATGCCAGGAGCAGCACTGAGCAGCAACATTCCTGACCCCAGGAGGTACCAAATCATGTGCTCAGAACCTGAGATCCAGCACAAAACCAGGTGCTTTAGGGCACCGCCAGCAAAATGGTGAGTTATAGCCAGAGTATAATCAGAGATTAATTTTGGAAGAGAAATCTGCAAATAGGGTTCAACCCTTTGCTCAAGCAGGGCCAGCAGCAAAGTCAGGGCCTGAGCCTCAGCCAAGTGATTTTTGTTTCCAAAGACAGAGATCACACGGAGCTCTGGACATCCTGGGAAAGGAGGTCATCCTTGATTTTGGCATCACATTTTGTCTGTGTAAGCCCAGAGTACTCAGCCATGGTGCTTCCCTGTCCCAGGGTGAGTATTGGTGCCATCACAGGGCACCATCCAGTATAATTCATTGACAAGCTCAGAAAAGGAAGACATTGTCTGTTTCATGTTTTAAACTTAAATGTGGCATGCTCATGTTCCACAGCAGCAGTTAGTGCTTGGCACAGGACCAAGCCCTTCATTTAATTCCTTCACAGCTTTTAAAGCTTCTCTGCCTTTGCCATGTGCAGTTAATTCCACTTCAGAATTCAAAAGTGATTAAAACATGATCACTATATCTTAGCACCAGGATGAAAGCTGCAGATCAAAATCAGATTCAGAAATTGCTTAGAACTATTATGCTCCTGGACTTAAATCTCCATTTGTTCTGCCTGGTGATAATCTTTTGTACTCAAGGCAATCAACACTTAGTGCAACCAGGAAGATATTAAAAGTGTTTCTGAGTTCTCAGTTGGTATCTCAAAGCTATAATTTGAATTTCCTTCCTCCACTAACAGATTCTGTGATTATTTTGCAGGAAACACACCAATTAGTGTGGTTACTCTCCCCTAAGACAGACTGCTGTGACAAAAAAAAATACAGCATTAACAGGAGTTAAATATTCCAAAGCCCCTCTTGAATAAGGAATGCATTTTTTATACATGTACACAGAGGCATGTATGGTGCTCCTTTGCATGTTGTTTCAGTGGAAGCACAGCTCTGGGAGCTGAAGGAAACCTCAGCATGGGTGCTAGAGAAATGCAGGTGATGAGCTCCAGCCTGCACCAGGAGGGCAGTTCTGCTCAGCAGGTTCTGCTTTGGTAGCTGTCCCCAGCAATGCTCCTTTGCCCATCAGTCTGAGAAGGAATGCCATCCTGAGGGACAGTGGATCTGGCAGGCTGTCCGTGGGCGATATAGCCATCCTGGGAGCACAGGGAAGCAGCTCAGTTATTCACAGAGATGACTCACTCCACCTGCACCACGCAGCAGTGTTTGTAAACTCTGAGCGCGTTCCAACGCCATGATTCTGCCAGGTTTGCAAACACCTTCCCTGGGAGGCACAGCCACAGGACTCCTTTGTGTTGCAAGGGCTAAAGAAGGGCACAGGATTTTGACCATATTGAAAAGATTTGGAGTTGATGAGAGTACTCAGTGCAACTTGAAGACCAAAGGGTGGGTGACTGGGCAGCTCGAGTTTGAGCATACCACCGAGGGGGAATGGCCTCCAAGAGCTGTATTGGCTCACAGGTGGGAGGGGACAGCTTGCCATCCCTCACGTAAGCAGTTCTTACAGGGCTCAGCCTCGTTATTCGTGCCAGTAGCTGAGCTGGGCTTACACTTCTTTGCACTTCTTTGGTTGGAAAGCTTGGGCTTGAGATGGGCTCATGAAAGCAACTTGAAAAGGGTTGTTTATGTTCAGTCTCACACTGCACAGTATGAGATCAAATAATTGGATTTTAATGAGTAATAAATAAATAGATAGATAAATAAATAAATAAATATTAAAAAGCACCTTCTTCCTGGCCCAGCCAGGAAAAGAATTTTCCTGGTTTACTTGGTTCATTGTGGAAGAGAGGGCTGACATGTTCTCTGGGGTACCAGACCTTTCCTTGTGTTTTATGGAGTGCTGTCACACATGGGATTAGAAAGCAAGATCAACTCAACATATGGGTAGCACGAGACAGGTTAATGTGCGCATGAACACTTGTATTTAAAGGAACAAGAAGAAAAAAAAGCAGAAGGAAAGCTGGTAATTCCATCACTGAATCTAGAAAGAACTGATAAATCACAGAAATATGAAAAGCAGTTGTATCAGATGAAAAGCGATTTTAAAAATTGCATGCAAGAACTGCCTAATTTAAAGGACAGATCTGGAAAGAGCTTGAGGAAGTGCAAAATGAATAGAGACCATGTGAGAATGGGATTTCATTTGATTTATTTTAAAAAGATATTTCTACAGTAATCTGCTGCTGCAGAAACCACTTTCCAACAAAGAAAAAGATATTAAAGTGACTCTTGAAATCCCCACACACAGAGGTCTCTAAGTTTAGCCCACCTGTCTTTACAAACAGCCAGAATGACTTTTGCACAAGAGTTTCAAGGTAACAGTCCCATTTAAAAACAACTTCACCATCTGTTTTCCAGCTTCTTTTAGAGTACCCATTTCTTTTTTGGAAGACCTGGAACCTTCATATGAAGGCAACAAGCATTCTCTCCTGTATAGATCCTGCTGCTGTGATCGTATTTTATGCTTTTGTACAATTTTAATGCTTTACTCCCCATTCTCCACCAACAATAGCTGGAGGAAGAAGCAACTGGATGAGTTGCAGCACCCCAAAATAGAGCGTGCATTGAGTAAATGCAGCAGGAAGCAGTGAGATGGTATTGCTGATCCAGGGCAGCTGCTTCTTAAGGGGACAGTCACAGTGAGTATCTCACAAAGCATGAGCCACTTCACTAGATGATTCTGGCTGTTCACAGCAATTACAAAGACTTTCTCCTGAGTCACTCAGCACATGGTCTTCACAAGCAAGACTTCACTCACTGGTCTGGTCTGTGGGGCTCAAACCTAATCCATCCCAATACCCTTCCATTTGCAGCTGATGGGGGAAACACAGGGGATGTAGCAGGTTATAAAAAAAAAAAAATCACTCAGCCCTCTCTCCACAAGAATAGAAGCCTGAAAATCACTACGCAAGTATTATATACATCTTACATGTTCTCAACTGAAACCTGAGTGTGGTTTCTCACCTTCTGGGTTGTCTCTGATCAAGTACTCCAGCTCTTTACTTCACCTCCAATTAATTCATCACCTGCAACCCAGACATAAGCCCTGCCCCAAGGCTGTAGTAAACTAAGCTTTCTGTTAGTTAAGGTCTTTGTGCAACTTGACAGGCCAAGGCTTAGCTGTCTACACGACCTTCTGAGTGAGCACCAGATAGCTCTCATTTCTCGTGGCTAAGAAATTTCAGAATAAAATACCTTGGTGCTGAGAGAGTTCTTTACTTCAAAAAAAGTTGAAAATAAGCCTGTGGAAAATAAGGACAGAAGAGATATGTTTGTATCAAACTTTGGCCATGCTTGTGTTCAAACTCAAGTCCAAGGACTGCTTTCCCTTTACAGTCCTTTGACAGGGCAGAGGGGCAAAGGAGGCTGCTGAAGACATGCAGAACAGCTTGAAGGGGACAGAGGCAGCCTCTTGACTGTCTCAGCAGCTGTTGGTGCTTCAGCACAGACTGGCATCCTGGAAATCAGACATGTGTCTGGAATTTGTAAAATTCTAAGCACTATGAAGTGATTTAGTTGAACACTAACTAGTGTTCAATGCAGAAGTGACAAAATGAATCCATATTAAAGAACTGTTCCAGAAAGAAAAACATGTCATTGACAGCAATGTTTACACTTTAAGGACTTTAAGAAAAAATAAAAGGCTGCTCAGTTCTTAGTTCCTAGTAAGTTAACACCTATGTGAGATGCTGAACAAACACAAAGAGCTACTGCACTGTAATTTGAAAGTTATTGCAATCAGTGAGGTAACAGCAGCTTACAATTCTACAATTCTTCAGTCTTTATTGACCGTATTTGACTGTACAGTGGTGCAAAAATGTGTATCAGGTGCTCTGTAGCTCAGTTTTCAAAAAAACTGTGTCTGCACGCTTCTATCTCTCCCTTTTTATACACTTATACAGAGCACTAACACCTGGTGAAGCTGAGCTCCCCTTCTCCCAGAAGTGCACAACAAAACAGTGTCCATCTCAGATGAGGAGTAAGTGTATTTACAGCTCCTGCAACTCTGGGAAATCCACAGCACCAACTCTGCTATCTGGTAGGCAAACTGCAGAGCAACAGTATCAGCATCTGATGGAAAACACAGAGTTTTTGACTGTGGTCCTGAAAAAAAACAAACCAACAAATAACTCCCAATGCTCAATGAAAAAAATAGCCTTAAAAGCAAACAATCCCCCCTTTTTAAAAGACAGACAGTGTCTTTCTACCACATCGCATGCCTGAGGTCAATGAGGTTGTAATCATGCTGGGTATTGTCTAGTGTATTGGAAGACAGCTCCCAATAACAAGGAGCTTGCAACCCAAGCTGCTATTGTGTTTTCAGGCTATTCAATAAGATAATGGGATAGATTGGATTTAATGTGATTTGTATTAAAGATGGGTCAGAAACTTTTGCAGAGACAAAGAATCATCATCATTAAATGTTGTGTGTTGAAAGCAACCACTATTTAATTAATTGTTCCCATTCTTTTACAGGATTTCAGTCTATCCATGAATCTCTGGAGCTGATCAAA
The DNA here is from genome assembly GCA_013398595.1 of Tychaedon coryphoeus. Lineage (NCBI taxonomy): Eukaryota > Metazoa > Chordata > Aves > Passeriformes > Muscicapidae > Tychaedon > Tychaedon coryphoeus. The sequence goes on along the minus strand of WBND01001198.1, from coordinate 171,825 downwards.
TAAATACAAACACAAAGATGAAACTGAAAAAGAAAGAAAATTCAGAAAGACATGAAAAAAAATGCCGTCCAAGTGACCTCCCAGAAGAGTGACCACCAAGGAAAAGCCTTGTTGAGTTTTTCAGGTGCTCTCTAGTGAGAACCAGCATAGGGTTAAAAAAAAGTAACCTCTAGAATGTGAAGCCATGAAAAGTTCAATTCATTAGCTCTCATTCCATTCTGCCTTCAGCATAAACCAACCTAATAACTTAATAGTTGGACAATGTTTATTTTCCCCCTCCTTTACAGCAAGAGCAGCTGAAGGTATGACGACCCAGGCAGTGAAATCCATAAACAATTCTCAATTCCCCAATCAGTGATGCTCATGTGTCTTTGTGTTCTGCTGAGCTCTACATTACATAAAATACATGGTTGCCTCAACCTGCATGAATTTATCAGTTCAGACAGTCTTACAGCACACTTGCTACAATGTGTCAATTTTGTAGAGGCTATACATTGTTTAAAAATTAGGAGAGCAAGACTTTTACCTCAAGTTGTTGAATTTTACAGAAGCTTAAATTTAAACTCATCTTTCCTGAGCACCTTTCACAGAGTAGGTGCCAGAGATTTGTGGAGTTTTTTTCCTACAATGTATGTGATACAACTTTGAGCTGTTATACTTATTCAAGGAGTTCATCACTTTTCACAGTAAAAGTAAGCTCATGGTCTTCTGCTGAGAAAAACCACCATACTACTACTTTTTTTTTCTAATATGGAGTGTTCACAGTTGACGGTTGCTCGGCTGGCATCTCTGGGATGTTGTCACCTGTCAGTTCTCCTAGATGCTAGAAGGTATTCAGGGCTCAGTACTAGCAAAGTCTAGGCTAATGCTCACACAGAAGGATTAACAGGGACAGGCAGTTGCTTACTGCGTTGCCAGGAGGCTGGTGATGACAGCTTTTCCACCACTGGAGTGGGTGGCACACATATCAAGACCATATGCCAAGGATACAAACCATAGGCTGCAAGAATTTCTCCAGGTTTTTAATAGCAGGAAGCTAAAAAAAATTACAGCTACTCTTGAGTGCCACATGTCTGGCTTTTGCAGCGTTTCCATTTAAGACATGCAGTTACTGATAGTTCAAGGCTATCTGAGAGCAGGCTGTGAAGGGAAGTATAATCAATCTAAATTTAAAGAAAATCTTTTTAAGGAAAGTGAGGAAAAGGAAAACGTAGAAAAAAAGGAGAGATTCTTGCTGTTTAGGAGGTTTTGTCTTACCTCCACAGACTAGAAGCCCCAGCCCACTGAGTTGAGTTTTCCAGTTAAAATGACAGTGGCACACTCTCCAGAGATTAATGTGCATGACTTGCACTCCAGCTCAGCATGCTGTTTTCTATAAGCCCAGGACAACTGGTTCCAAAAGCAAGCACATGTTCAATGCTGCCCCACGCACACCTTTGAAGTGCCCATTCCTGCCTATAAAGGAATCCCATAAGCCATGGCAAGGCTTTGCTAGAGAGAAATTTTAAGAAGATTTAAACCAGAAAATGGACCACTAACATGACTCATGTCAACAGAGTGAACAGCCTCATGGTAACTTTCACAGGCCAGAGCGATTGCTTTATTCATTTTTTATTTTTATGTACATAAAAGCAAAATAACAACACATCTTAAGAACTGCTGTCATGATTCATCCAATTAAGCAATCAGCAGCTGAGTTACTGAGAGATGACAGAAATTGGCTGCTACTTGGCTCTTAAGATTCTGTGCCAAGAAAACCTGGCATCGCTGGTAGTGGAGTTAATATTGTACTTTTGTGTGTGTCCTAGGGGGAAATACTCTATTCTGAATAGCAACAAAGTTTCAGTGGGAGAGCAAACAAAAGTGAATTTCAGGGTTTTCTTTTCAAAAGAAATGTGACTTTAAGTGCTTAACACGAAAATAATCTATTTTTGTTCAAGCAAAAGCAAAACTAAAGATAAGGCTGCAGTTGATGAAATAGAAAAAAATAAGTCAGACATAACAAACAAAACATCCCAAAACATATATACTTCTGGAAGGTGAACTAATTCAACTGGATGAACGGAAGAGTATTTTGCTTGAGACAGTCCATTCTAGGCACTTGCTGACAATTTCTCATTTAGCTCCAGAGCTCTAATATCTCCATTAGCTTTGGCATTTTCTATAAGCACCTGTAGAGAAAAATAAAAAATGACCTGAGAATTTAAGATCTTACGGTTAGTGTTTTAATGGCAATCTGAAACGTACTTTAATTCCTGCTAGGCAGTTTCGTTTAACGATCATCTAACCCATAATCCCCAAATAGGAAATATTCAACATTACACATCAACTTGTTTAGAAGATCCAAACTCTGCACTATAGTGACTGTAATCACTTCCAACGCCCTGTAAAACCATCACTGGTTAGTTTGACAAGTAGCTACCTGCTGGCAATTACACAAGCAGACCTATTTTTCTGCTGACACATACTTATCTCTTGTTTTGTATAAATCTTACTTTTGTATAAATCTCCACTTGTCAAACTGAAGTGCTCTCTGCAGCTGCTTTAAATTAACTGGCACATCCTTTTTCCTCTCCCAGTTTAATTCACACTTCCCTGATTTATTTTCCACATATCATATTTGGAGCTTTTCTATTAGGGACCTTACAAAAGGTCCCACAGCTACCTAATGCTCATAAGCTTCTGGCACATCACTTGCAATCCAATGACATTGTACATTCTGAAAATGAAAACCATTAAGTAGAACCAAGCAAATCCCCAGCCATTATTATCATACTCATCAGCAGTGACTATAGACGACTTTGCAGAAGCAAATGCAATGAGATCATACCAGGATCCTCTGAACTCATTAAATCTATCTTTTTTTATCCTGCATGTCTGCGTATGGATTTTTGTCCACACCTTTTTATATGTACCTCCAAAAGTACTTCGTATTGGATTCAATATTTCACCAGGGAACTGATAATTCATCAGAGCTGATAATCTGGGCAAAGGACCTGATAGCCAGTGGCAGCACTGAGGATAGGAGAGTGTATTCAGATTTTGATGAGAAAAGCAGTTCTCATTATAAGCCAAAATGAATTACACCCCACTTGCACTGCATGGAAGAGCTGCACGGGTTTGTCAATTTGATCAAATACATTAGTGAAGTACTGTCAACAGAAACTAATGCAGCATCTACTATAAACTGAAAATACTGTACTGTTACAGACGTAAGTCTTTAATACAGAGAACACAGCACTCTACTGCTCAGATCATTCGGGCCAGGGACGCAACACGGTTCCAACCAGTCTAGAGGGAATCAATGTTTTTAGTGTTAAAATTTTGATTAAATGGTCCTCATGTCCACTGAAGAGTCACCAGTAGAACTGGTCCAAGTTTGGACTGGAGACTTTACTATTTGTTTTTCCTTACTGCATGGAGGAATGGAAGACATTCAAACAAACTAGTGTTGATTTTAAAAACTGGAAGTACATCTGCACCTCAAGAGCAGGTCTGCCAACCTCCTTCTATCCCACTTCCCACCTGCAAGTATAATATCAAATGTAAATAGACAGAAGTTCTGTGTAAGGTGGACTGTCTTACATCTATTAATTCACAATCATCTTTGGCATACAGATGTTGCAGGAGGTACCAGCGTGCCACTGACACGACAGTTTCTGGATTCTCTGGCTGATAAACGATTCTCTCCAACATTCGCCGAGTCTCCCTGGAAACGTAATCAAAACATAATCCAAATCAAATTCAATTGAACAGGTCCCATGTAACATAACAAAGCAAGCAACAATAGCCAAAAGTAATATATGGGAAAGCTCTTAGTGCAGTTCCTGCAAACAGAGACAAGATGTGAAATTGCAGAGGAGAAAGTAATTGGAATAGAGCACACAAAGCCTAAAATTCTATTTGGCTGTTACCTTCCAACATCAACCACATCATCTACCTAACAAAGGGATTTTCAAATTCATACTGCTGTGAGAAATCTGGTAAAAACTCAAAACTACGTGTAGGAATGTCATATTCATTCACTGGTGCTCCATCAGCTTTGGTTCTTGTTCTAAGCATCCTGTCCTTTATAGCCAATACATTTCCAGTAGATTGTGATTTAACAGGCTGTTGAGAAGTTCCATGTTTTTATTAGATATTGGTATTTAAGATTAATTTCTTGCTTCAGTATTTTGAAGCACCTAGGCAGATCAATTAGATTTTGTGATACACTGTTCACCTACTGTTAGTATCTGGATTTGTAATAAGACTGATTTTAATTAAGTTTTTATCTTCATTTTATTGTAAGCGACGATCATCACAATCACATTAGGCTGTCATCTGAAGAGCCAAGAAAAGAAGTAAGGCATTTTGTTAGAATTATCTACAAAACAGGTGAATTATTGAACAAAACCATACAAAACCCTCCAATTTTCCATAGCTTAAGCAAAAATGCTATACAAGACAAAATGGACATAACCAAATACACAATATAGGAAGATTCCAAGAACTCCTTCTCCAAATGTTTCCCCCCTTCCTCAAAAACCCACAATGTCCACCTGGCTGTTCAGGAATGGACATGAACTTCCACTGTGAGCCCACTTTAGGATCAAAATTAATCCCAGCAGTAGTCAGGGCAGTGGTATCTGTATCCACTGTGCTATTTTAGAAGATTTTTCTGAATGTGCAGTCTCCCTGATGAGTTAATTTAGATAGCATGCTTTTAAAATAAAAGTTGTCTTATAGCTGGTTTTTTTTCTGGGTGGGTTTTTTTGGTTCTTTTTCAGAAATAATGGAAGATTTGGCTGCTCCCCATTACCAACCCCTTCTCCCCTCTCTAATTGCCACCATTTCAAGAATTAATTTCCGCTTTCAAGTTTCTTTAAGTTCTTGAAGCTAGATCTGCAGATAATGACCACTTGTATTTTTAGACACTGTATTCCACTGAAAATGTAACAGACCATGCATACCTTGCTCCCATTTTGCGATTATACTGTAGCAGGGCTTGAAGCAGAGCTGCCAAGGGGCAAGGAGAAAGTTTCAAAGCTTCAGCTGTTGCCTCCTGAACCAAGGATGGCCAGTGTTCATTTGAGACATTAGCCTTATAAAAGTTAAAAATAAAAGAAAGGAAGATAATAATTTTTAAAAAAATTAAAAAAGAAAATGGGGAAAAAGGACTCTGTGGTAGTATATCTGCATCTCTAGAAAGCAGGTTTAGGTCAAGCTGTTCTGAGAAGTATTTGGCAGGCTAGAAAGACGCTTCTTAAAAAAAAAACCCAGACTAACAGTGGTTAGAAGTGCTAGAAAAGTCATGTTAACTTATTTAGGATCAGCCTTGCCAGTATTCCTCCTGCTAATTTATGCAAACACTCTGTTCTTCATACAAATTTTTGAAGTACTGCTTCTGAAACCCTTGTAAATCTTCATATCACTTCTAGAGTGCAGAATTTATCCCCAGAAGTGACATATTTTTTTACCAGAAGTCAAAACCAATTTCTAGACCGTAATTACCTAACACAGCAACTATTGAGCAAAGCCATATATCTTAAGAATATAAGCAAAGCAAAGAAATAAAAACTGGTTTTAGAAAAACCTTATTGTCCCCATTGTATCTGGGTAGCATCCAAATTACTGTACTTGAAATGGTGACCAAATACTTACTTGGAAAATAATTGGGAGACAAGCAACTTTCAAACACAGAGCATTCTTGGACCTGAGCAAGTTTTTCACCAGGCTTTTAGACTTTTAATTAAACTAGTGCAGAAATGCAAAAAAATCCACGTATCAGCTTCTCTGCTCACTTAAAAAGTCGAGATGGGATAATCAAACCCATACTAATCACATTTTTAAAAAACATTTTGCTTATTCTTAAGCAATTCAGGCCAGGCCTTGAAGAAATAGTATTAATCAAGTTAGACAGTATCTTGAGACCTCTGAAAGAATTTAGGAGCAATAAGAAACAAAGCAGACCACTAAAAACTGACAGAATAACAGCAAGAAAAATACTGCTGCTTGACGAATTCTGTCTTTGGAAGCAATGGGCTTGTGAGAAAAACTGAGGACAACACTCTTCTCCAAAAAGAACAGTTTTGCAGCTATATCCTCAGTAAATTTGACTAGATCTCAGTGGATATATGGGGTTGCTTTGCCTGATTTTGATTACAGCAGGTTCATCCATTAAAATGTGAAAAAGCATTAGCCAAGATCACAGCAGTATCTACATTCTGCAGCAGACTTTAAATTTTGGTAGTTTACTACCAGAAACACTTCAAGTTTTTGGAGTGACACTGCTTGAAGAGAATAAACACTTGCCAAGACACAGAGGTATGTTCACCTTGCCCCCCAGGTTCTTTATTCCACAAAACACAATTCCTTTAGATTGTTCTTAGACTCCAGTGCAAGGCATTATATTTGGAAATTACCACAGAGCATAAAAATATGAAATACTGAAATATGACTGACTGACTTATCCAGACACAAGTGAAGAAAAAACGTCTGTTGAGGCGGCTGTCTGAACAAGAGGACAGACATTTAAAGGTATGTCAATTGGGATGATCAAACTAAAACTGTTACAGACAAGCCTTACTGGGCAAAAATACTATTTGAGCCCCTTAGGCACAAAGTGGTTCTATGTGATTATTACACTGCAACCTCTCTTACAAAGACTAAGAATACTCCACTGCCCCTTGAAGTCTCATTTTATTCTCTAGCTGTCATTCATAGAATGTAAAGTTATTTCAACAGGGGCTTCATTTAGCGACTATAGAACCCTTCTACCCCACCAACTTCTATTAAATCATGCAGTAATGTTTTATTGGTTATCCTACCATGCAGATTTCCAGTGCAAGCATAGCTAGCCTGAGCAGACTGGATAACTTCCCGTTCCAGCTGCCCTGCTGTGATGCCAACTGCAGACTCTTTCTGTAACACATCTCTGCTCCAGTCATCATTCTCTGAGACTGATATATTTTTGCCAGCCACTGAAAATAAACATCCAACAAAATCAGTTATGGAGCCACCAAAACACACATCCATTAGGTAATACAATTTAGTCCAATTTATGAGAGTACCACAGCATACTATTAGCTAAAACCATTCACCCAGTTCCCATTTCAACAACACACTGTGCACTGCCCTGTAGGAAAATTAGTCTGCTGCAGAGCTGGCATTACACCTCACTACAGCAACTTATTTTGAGAGTTCCCTAGCCCACTCATCGACTTTTTTTTATAGGTTCTCTCAGCTGCCGCCTGCTCTGCGCCAGCACAAGATGTCCTGGATTTCCTTATGAAGAAAAGGAAAAGGATTCTAGCTTCTCTATCTTTAATTCTGTAGTCATCATACATTTTTTGAAGCAGATGCAGCCATGACATGTACATGATATGCATGAAGATGTGCAAGCCATATTTAGAAATATTCTTCGCTGGATCACCAAGCAAACAAAGCAATTCCCTTGCTTTTGAGTAACAGCTTCTAGACTTTTCCTAGCTAAAGACTGCGTGGTGTTAGAGGGGGCAAAAGTTATTAACCCTTTCTGGTGCACAGAAGTTACTTCCAATTACAGAGAGAAACACACTGGAAAGTACTAATTAGCACTAGTGAGATTGTGCATTCTTGACATCAAGCTGCAGGCTTGCTTTTTAGAGTAAAACATTCATTCATGTGTAGGAAGAAAAGCTTCCCTCAGCCTCAGTTCTTTGCAGCTGAAGATGTCTAGCACTCAAGAAGTAAAGAAGAGAACCCTCATGCAAAGGCAGCGTTGCCAAATCTGCTTTTCTCTATTTTCCTGACACGTCACAGCAGAAAAAGTAGAACAGCCATCAGAACAGCAGCTCAGCAGCACTCTTAAATCCCACATAACAATTTAGACAAAAGCAAAAAAAGTTAACCAGAAAGAAAAGTTCATGGCCCCTCTAATGTAGCAAAACTGTAAGGTGTCACAATGCATAAATCCAACTCATAGGAAGTCTAGACAGAAAACAAAAAAGCATAAATTTATCCACTAGGAGCATATGTTGCAGCCAAGGTTTTCAAATGCTCTCTAAGCTGTGAGAAATACTTCCTCTAATTGAAGGCTAAAAAGATCTTTCTCACAGGTATCTTGTATGTGGCCTAGATAAAGAAGACCAAAACAAATCACCCCCGCCCACTCCCCACATCACATATACTCATTTCACTTATTATCCCTGCTTGTAAGCAAGATGACTTGGCCATGCAAGGGATGCTTGAAGAATGTATACAAACAAATGTAGACAATTTAATTTAATTTTTTAAAAAAGTTATTAAAATAGAGCATACAATAATTTCTTGCGTGCCCCCTATTTTGCAAATTCAACTATATTCAGAAAGATAAAAGTCTCACAAATCACAGAAAAATGCATCAAAAAAGCACCTTCGCCAGAAATAATGCTCCTGGTGTTTCTGAAGAGAAGAGGACCTGCAGCCTTCTAAGAAGTGAGATCTACACAGCAGCCTTGCATTGATCTTTTAAGAGTGAAATCAACTTCACTGAATCTTACCACAAGCAGGGTTTTATTTTTATCAACAGCCAGAGGAGCATCATAAATCCTTCAACTCCATAAAGGACTCTTTTTTCTAATGTGCTACTTACATTGTAAAAACAGATAATAACTGTAAACTAAAAAGCAGCTGTTAGAAAATAAACATATTTGGTGCTGTGTCACCAAAAGGATCTCTAGGCATGCATAAGACTTCTTAGACTGACTCACAGAAGCAGCATACGAAGTGAGCTTTAGCACTTTCATCTCAACTAAAAATAATCACTCCCCATGCTACAGAAGGGAATTAGTGAACAATGTTACTGGGAGTGATTCTCTGCAAAATCAACTTACTGCAAAGAACAGTGACACCTGAAGTCACGACATTATGGAGAAAGAGACTTAGGTTTTCAGACCCTAAATAAGAAATTGTTTGTTACTACATTAGGAAACCCTTTACTGACATTTATTCTTATGGGTTATGAAGTATTTAATTGGTTTCTGCTCACATGTCAAATCGCAGATCCCTAAAGACGGGGATTCCAGGCATTTAACTCAAGCTTTTTATTCTCCTGCCTCCATGTCTGCTTGGTCTTATTAGCAGTCCTTAATATTTCAACTTTTATAAAAGCTAACACAATGTTTCAACTTTGGAACAAATAGAATTTAAGCTGTTTTTTCTGTCACTGACTGCCAGCAGATAAATAAAATGAAGCAGTGAAACAAATGTTCACCCTCTTACAGCAGGTGTGAGAGTGGCACACCAGTCAGGGAAAAGATTCAGACTTACTTGCCAGGCTGCAGCTGAGGATGAACTGGACATGACTGTCTTGCGAAGCTCCTCTAGGATGTTGTCTGGAAGTTCTTTGTGAGACTGCAACAGCTGTTTACACTGAACTTGTCTCAAAAGCAAAAACAGAGCTGGGTGTTCAGGGCAGCTTTTTAAACCCTAAAACCAAAACAGTCAAAATTATTATTCCCCAATATCAAGGATATTTAGATTTTCCATTTTGTTCTTTATAGAAAACAACATTGAAAGCATTCTCAGGATAACATTTTTCTCCTTCTCTGCACAAAGGAGAATTCCAGGGACTGACCCATAAAACCAGGTAACGCTTTTTCTGTCCTCAAAATACATTTGAAGCCTAAGCTCAATGTTGTACATTTCCTACTCTTATAGGTTTCTGGAAGACAGCTCTCACTTGGTTTGACAATTACTGCAAGTTTTGGGCCTATCAATAGAGGCAAAAACCTGTCTTGGGGCTAAAAGGGACCTTGATTATGCTTCAAGCGATTTCAACTCTCTTAGACAAGGCACTTTATTTTCACCGGAACAGAAATGAAACATTTCCTATTCAGTCACAGCAGGTATCCAGAGAGTATTTCTTTGATTTCTTTGAACAAACACAAAAAAGCAAAGACAGAAAACTAGCTATCTATTGCTTTACTCTGCTCAGGTGAACCTTGTGAAGCTTCTGCAAATCCAGCTGCACGTTATTTTCTGTGCTGAAATCACAATACTCCAAGAATTATAACTCAAGACAGATTTGTTTTAACAAACAATACTTGTACTTTTCACACATTTTTTAACAAAGTACGCTGCCTGTGAATCCTTCAGAACTGAATGACAGCAGTACCTGACTCACTACTCCCAGTCATATTACTTTCTGAGAATTCTGGAGTTCAAAAATACCACTGAGAGTCTGTGGTACTTGGGAATGCTATCCTTTTTCCTTACACTAATTGCAGACACTGACTATCCTCTCTCCAGGCTATTTAATCAAACAAAAATCAATAAAATACTAGCAAAATCCACCACAGCTTCCCTCATACCCAAACTGGGGAAAGGACAGATCTTGTATGTCTTGAAATCTCTGATCATTGTTAACGTAAGGCAAGTCAGCAGACGTGCTGGTCAGAAAAGGAAAATACTTCACCAAGGAAATACAGAAGTTTTCTTCCTGGAAACCAGCATGTTCAATCAATCTACTTGTCTGGTTTGGGTTTTTTGTTGGTTGGTTGTTCAACTCCCATCCACTTTAATGATATATACCAAAAACAAGAATCACATCTGCATGTGATTAGTAATCTTCCTTAATCAAAATCAGGAATATGTGCTTTTTTTGCTTATCTTTTGCTAAGTCTTCCGCTCATGAACAGCCCCCTGAATCTTGTTAACAGCGCAGCTCCTTTCCTCAGCTGGGTGGATGACCTTTCTTTTTAATAATTAAACTTGTTGTACCCTTTTCGGGCTCTGAAACAAACTACCAACACGACCCAGAAGAAACAGAAGTCCCGTGTATGTCTCCTACCCTGACTTCTTGCCCTGAATTTTGGTAATGTTTTGCTTAATTCTAAGCAGGAAGAACAGACTTAAGCTTTATCATGACATGCACTACTTGTGTCAACTATTAACACAGTTCTGGTGCTGCAAACAATATACTGGGGATGGGAGAATATGTCAACAGTCAGTTCAGCTGGTCAGAGCACGGTGCTAATAATGCCAAAGCTGGTTTGATCCCCATACAGGCCATCCACTTGAGAGCTGGACTTGATGATCTTTGTGGGTCCCTTTCAACTCAGAATATTCTGTGAACTACTGTATTTTGTAGCTCCGATGGAACAGACAGTTGCTAATTCAAACATTACTTTCTGTATAATGCACAAAAATAATGGCTTCCATACAATTCTACCACAATCTTCCAGTGGTAACACCATCATACCTTTTTACAAAGAGCTTCAGCTTCTGATAGTTTACCAGTCTCCTCTAGACTCGTAATAGCTTGACACAGACACCAGTCTTCAAGTGTACGGACATAATTATGTGGAAGGTTACTTTCTCCAGCTGTAAAGACAGACAACAAACAGATTAGTGTTTATGCTGTAAGCACCATACCATGGTCACAGGCTCTAGATCTGGAAAGGGAGAACATTTATGAGTTTTAATGTGACATGACTCCCACCACTAGTAGGAACATTGAAAGATGGCAAAATTAAAAGCATGAGGGGATTTAAGCATACACTATTCGAGCAAATGGTTTGAGATCAATCAAACATGAAATTTTAATTCAAAACGCTATGGACATTGAGCAAGACTGAGAATCAATTGGAAGAGTTACAGAACTCAAAATTACTTTAGCCTTTTCAGTAAGTACTGCTGCAGCAATGTAATGTAATATACCCACAACCTTGGGTGTAGGCATCAGAGCTCAGAAATACTATTTTAGAAAACCATTTGAGGCCTTGGAGGGGAAAGCAAGCTGCCATTAAGTATCTAAACCTAGACGTATATTAGAATTTAATTTTTTTGTGTAGGATACAGTTACAGCTCAATCCACTATTAAGTAATTCTGAGCCTATCTGCAAGTTCAGGAGAGTACTGCAAGCTTAGATAATTTCAATTTTATTTTGCTTTTTTAAAATAGCAAACTTGTATAGCTTACTTTTGGCTGAAACTGTAGACACAAGTGTCATCTCTAGACCTGTTCGTTTCGGTTTAGTGTTGTTTAGACAGACAACAGTGTTTTCAGCATGACAGGCTGCCATTAGCACTGCCCAAGCAGCAGGATTATCTAGAAGAGAATGGTCAAAGGGAACTCACGCCCATTCTAAATATGCTGGTAGTTCACTTAGAATGCTCTTTACCAGATAAAGCATAAAAGCATACCTATTAATGGAACCATACACTGTAAATAAGATAGCAACAATAAGAAAAGTAATTGAGCTCAAATCAAAGAAGGTGACAACTACTTGCTTGTAACTAATATGATTCATAAAATAATAAAAGGAAGATGCTGTTCCTAAAGTCAGCTAATGTCTTTTTCACAGATAGCCTCAGTGTGCTAAGCTGAAGCTGCCAGTTTCTACACAGATTAGTCTTGGCTATCACTGAAGAGTGGTAAAAAAAACACAGTGTGGCAGCAAACACAGAACTGGCAGCAAAAATCCCAAGATGCCATCCGCAGCTTTCAGTCATACAGATGCAGTCTGTATGCCCACCAGCATGAAAGATACAGCAATGGGTGCCTGTGACACTCCTGTGTCAACTTCACCTTTAAACAGCCCTGTGAAGAACACCTACTACTGTAAGAGCAATCTCTGTCCTGAACTGGACCGAACTCAGTTAAAGATTTCATTTATTTAAATTTTCATCCCTGAGATAATTAACTTTGCTGGCAAAATGAAACAAAGCAAAATGTAAAGTATACTGCTTTTAAATAGCAGTGATACACTCATATTTCCTGTAGGAAAGTAATTGAAAATTTTAACTTGCAGGCTAGTCTTATGCATCAGAGCAAAATCACTCTGGAAGAAGCAATGTTTTAGTATTTCACTGTCAACTACAAATTAGCAATTGAAAACACCACCAAGCTTGGACTTCATATGCTAAAGTAAGAACACTATTTAGTAAGACAACCATATAGTTCTCTACAGTTCATAATCCACACATTTTAACAGAACCTTTCTAATCCAAAATCTCACAGTTGATGAAAAATTCTCTTTTATCCGGTGTTACATAGTGAGGGAACATATGTTTTTCAATTCTGTCTAGTATACTAAACAATACTTATGTCTTTGCATGTTGAGAGACTGAGAAATTGCTCATAGTTTAGAACAAGTCTTATACCCAGCAATATTTTACTTACTGCCTGGCTTAATTTCCATTCCACTAAATTTGGAACAACAGTGACCATTTCCACTCTAAGCATCTTCCCTAAAAAATACATGGATAACCCCGAACAAAAAATCAACCCAACAAAAGCAGGTATTATTTTAACCCAGTAACTTTTGCTTCTGATGGATAAAAAGACAAAAACAATCACTAATGTGTTTGAAACAAGAGTAACCTGGACAGACATGGATGGCCTTCTGAATATTTTTCAGAGGATTGTTTTTCTTATCTTCTAACATGTGACATCCTGCTACCAACTGATTAACTGCAATATTCAGCAGGACTTCCTATAAAACAGAACATAAGAGTTACTTAACACTGTAAGTTATCAGACATAATTAATTTTAGGAGTATTCATGGAATTACAAAAGCTGCATTTTAAGAAAGGCAAACCTTTCCACGGTTTACATCAAGTGTATGTGCAACACTTCCTGCCACAGCTCCTCCCTGCAAGATTAAAAAAAAACAATCAATTGATTTCATTACATGGCTAATTAATTTTACGCAAAATATAATGCCAAAATCTTTTTATCTTTGTTATTCACAAGTACTAAATTTGCACAATGTGGCAATGTCCTTGCTTACAGCATGATCTTTTTATAAAAAATTAGCAAGACATTTCAGACTAGAGTTTATCCATATGACTGGTTTCCAGTTTTAGCCCCATATTGAAAAGGGCTTGTTTTCAGGTGCTATTTCTGTTTATATAATTAGCATAAATTAAGACAAGGAGTATTTAATTGGAGGAATGCTAATAATAAGCAGAAAAGTGGCAAGGAAACACTGACTACTGTGAAAAGTGAAGATTACTACATTAACCAAATAAAACATAGGTAAATCTTAATAAGTATTTATTTACATAAACACACGCATATCCCTAGAAAACTGAACAAAAGAAATCATACATAGTACAGCCTTTTATTGTTGGCATAATTCTGTTGGCAAGATTCTAGCCGATCTTTCCTCTAAGTTAATTTCAAGAACTGTTACCTCATGGAAGATGCAAATAATGGTATATTAATTCAGTATGTGGCTGTGCACTGCTTTGTATGTAAACCTTAAGTTTTCATATTAACTGGGGAATGTCCACACACTGAAGGGTGGGGTTTCTTTCAGTTAAGAAACAACACAGTCTACTTGGAATGTAAACAGCACGCACATAATACACTTACTTTTGGCTTTTTTGATGCATAAAGTGGAACTAGTCGAGACAGAAGAGACCAAAGGACAGAATTACCAGGGTAACTAGGGAAAGGAAAGGGTGTTAGACTATCTGGTTTAGATACGCATCTGGTCTTCCAGGACTCAGTAAGCACTTGCTATAAACACTAAATAGAGCTTTTTCTATTAAGAAAACAAAGCAATATAGTAAAAGATAGACATGTGTAAAAACAAACAACACAATATTGAAATTGCTGCTAAAGATAAATAACTGCTAGCTGAAGAAATAAAATGTAGAGCTTGCATATCAATATTCATGGGAAGAAAAACTCTAGGGCTACAGCTCTTGTCTTCATAGTATGAAGAACAAGGAATTTTAGTTGTAGTTGGAAAAAAATAATTGCATGAAAAGTTTCCGAAAACACTTGGAGAGACTATGATGTGTGCCTTTCTGAAAGGCTCAGAATGCTAAGGCTAATCAAATCAAATTTAAACACAGACACTTAGCTACTGGAACGAACAACTCCAAAGGCCGTTAAATATTAAATAAAAACCAATGGGACTTTTCCAGGGTAAAGGTTATGCTATACAGGATGAAAAATGCTTTCACAGAAAAGTAAACTAACCTACCTATCAAAAAAGCCACCCAACCAAAATCAGAAAACACTGAACAAGCTATGAAACTTCTGCTACTTGATTCCATAAATAAGAAAGCAAACTTGTTATTTAAAGGTGAAGACCTCACCTTTAAAAATTAATTTTTAATTTTTTTTTTTAGAATAATCATTCAAATAAGCAGGTTTACTTACTCTTCAGTGTAATCAAAGCAATACATTTACAAGGTAATTTAAAGCAAGACAGACTATATACCTGTGTATTGCTTTGGAAACTTCCCTCTGGATTGCCATATTTCTACCTTGTAATGCGTAAACAGCAGACGCAATAAGACACCTCTCATAAATCCCATCATCCCCTTTTTCATGCTTCAGTAATTCTTTTAGGGCTGCTGTTGCAAGTGTTGCATCCTGCTTTACCAATCCCAGTGTGCACAAAGCCTTCAAACTTTCCGTACTGGGTTCCTTTAGGGAGCTGTTGAATTAAGAGAGAAGGAAATAGACAACTGTTTTGGAGCACAAACTAAACTTATTGTTAACATGACAGTTCTTGTTACTTCTGAGTCCTCCTGCTCCCATGTATACAGAATTAAAGGGGGATCAGGCTAGATCTATATCCTTGAAAACCAAGTGACTATAGGCACCTAATCAAGCTGTGAATGATTACTGTCAAAAAAAGACAAGAATGTAAGCCTCTAAATGCATTTTGT
This sequence comes from Tychaedon coryphoeus, assembly GCA_013398595.1. NCBI lineage: Eukaryota > Metazoa > Chordata > Aves > Passeriformes > Muscicapidae > Tychaedon > Tychaedon coryphoeus. The sequence continues at coordinate 156,188 of WBND01001198.1, read as the reverse complement.
TTTCAGTCCCTAGCAAGAAAAAAATAAAAGCTGTTAACCAAACTGGAACAGACAGCAGAAGGACCCTTTGACCAGTAGGAAATTATGCTCTATCATACAAGTTATCCAGACACACTCACTGTTAAAAATCTCCGTGCTAAGCTGGTTATGAGAAATGAAAAAGGTGGCTTCACATTCAAGGTCCTACTTGAGTACTTTATGTCATCTAGCACAAATTCCAGTCAAGAGAGACATCTATCAGACCAGAATGTATAGTGTTTGTTCCTATTAGTAAAATCCTTATTGTACGTTTGCAGCACTATGTTTCCAATTCAGATCTAGACATATTCACTGCGATGTTTCTTTCCTAAGCCATTCACTACCTTTTTTTTAAACACAAACAAATAACATCATTAGAAACTCTCGTTGTTCCTGTTTATGACAAAAATGGAAGTCTGAAGTGATTTGTAGGAAATATCACTTTCCTAGCCAACTAATCATCAACTACTTGGGATTTAAGGTGCATTAGGTAGTGCACCTTCACTATTTTAGTAACTTCAGGAGTCTGCTGGTAAGATGGGTGCTGCACTGGCACTACTAGAGTTCTCTACTGACAGAGGGCTGCCCCTGAAAGGTGAGATGGTAACTCTTATTAATCTGTAGCTACTGCCTCCACAGATCTGAAAAAAAATGGGCATTCATCACTTAATTGCAAAACTAATAGAAATAAGTTTCTTTTCATGGGAAAGCTTCAGGATTGTCCTGGTCTACGTTGCTGGGAGCACAATTATTTTGGAGATTTCTATTTAAAAACTATTTAAACTGAAATTAAACTATTTAGGCTATTTAAACTGAAATTATTATCTTTCGTCATTCAGAGTTCTTACAGCTGAAGAGCAAAAACATTGCTGAGGGCTTAAGACAACAACAAAGTAATATTATCTTAAAAGATAGTTTTTAAAACTTCAAGGATGTTGGATATCCAAACTGTTCAGTCCTTCCACTCAATACTGCTTTAAGAATTTGAAAGAGATCATAAAACAAAAACAGACATATCACATGAGTAAGTACACTACCTCCATTTCCACTTTCATGCTGCAATACACAAAGAGAATACCCACCTGAATTCCCACAAAAAGGAAATTTGAGAATTCAACAGTACAATAAAATATCACAATCGGATTATTCCCTCCACTCACCATTTAAACAGCAGTGTCTTTGCAGCATCCACTTTGTTCAGCTTATATTCTATTATTGCCAAGGCAGTCAGGATATGTGCTTTATCTTTTTCAGACTCAGCAACAGACAAGGCTTTTTCATAGGCTGGTAAAAATTCAAAACTCAGAATTGAGGTAGAAGAAAAAAACACAACCTTGGTAAAGCCTTTAAGATAGCAAGATATTAGAGCAGAGAGGCACTTTAGGTTCAGGTTCACTGTATTTTCCCACCTCAAATCATAAGCAGAACACAAAAAAAAAGCTAAGATGTTTAGAAACACCAGGTTAACTGTTTAGGGCCTGCAGCAAGTAGAAACAGGAATGAAAAGCAGCACTGGGATGTTCAGAAAAAGCCTGCAAGAACATGGTATAAATACTTCCCTGTGATACTTCATTTATGAAATAGTAGTTCAGATGGGTATACCCATTCTAAATGAAATATAGAATTATTTGAAACACAGCAGACTGTTACTTTGTGATTGCTTACACTTCTCACTAATCATTGCATATACCTTTTTATGAAGTTGCACATCTCAGAAGTGCAGAACATGACAGTACAATTATATTTACCACTAAAGCTAAAGTGCTTTGAACAAGACATTAATCTCCTACGACAGAATCATAGAATAATTAGGGTTGGAAGGGACCTCTGGAGATCAGAGGCCACTTGCAGAAGGTGACAAAGGACCTTTGCAGGTGGGTTTTGAATGTCTTCAAAGGGGAGAAACTCCACAACCTCTCTGTGTAGCCTGTTCCAGAGCTATCCTCAATGTAAAGAAGTTCTTCCTCGTGTGGAACTTCTTGTGTTTTAAATGATGTCTACTATGCCTTGCCCTGTTGATGGGCACCACTGCAAAGTGGCTAGCCACATCCTCTTGAACATCTGCCTTTGAGACATTTATATTGATGAGATCACCTCTCAGTCTTCTCTAGAGCACAACTGATTCTTCCAGGAAAATAATTTCATTTGAGAACAAGGAAGGCTCAGAGAAAAACAGCTTAATGGGTAAGAATCAAACAGCTGAAGAGATGTGTTTTTCCTTACTACATTTGATACTAGCATGCTACTAATAGCCTAATGATTTTCACAGAATTATAGAACAGACTGATTTGGAAGGAACCCACCAACATCATGAAGTACAACTGTGCAGGACACTTGAAGAATCACATAATGTGCCTGTGACCATTGTCCAAAAGCTTCTTGAACTGAAGACTACGTTGGTGCTGTGATGACTTCTCTGGGGAGCCAGTTTCAGTACTCAACCACCCTCTGCGAGAAAAATCTTTTCCTGATAGTCAACCTAAACCTCCCCTGACTCAACTTCAGGCCATTTCCTAGAGTCCTGTCAGTGGTCGTGAGAGTGAAGAAATCAGTACTCGCCCCTTCACTTCTTCCTGAGGATAAACATCGCAGTCTCCTCTTATACTCCTCCTCTCCAGGCCAAACAAATAAAGTGACCTCAGCTGCTCCTCATAAGGCTTCCCCTACAGACTCCTCACCATCTTCATGGCCCTCTTCTGGATGCTCTCTAACAGCTCAATGTCTTTTTTTTATTCTGGTGCCCAAAACTGCACATGGTACTCAAGGTATTGAAACAGTTGTGGTGTTCATACTTATGCATTTAAGAGTGAAAGAGCAAAATACTGAATGTCAGCTAGGTTGGTTAGACAAACAGATTCTGTTAAGATTAACCTCAAGAGAAGTGTTTCATAAAGCTCTGAATTTTACCTTTGATACTTTCTTCTAAGAGTCCTTTCTTGAAGTAAGCTAATGCTAGCCCCACAATGCCATCAAACTCAGTTAGGGGTATTGATGCGTAAACTCCAATGGCCTCATCACACAGCCCAAGAGCACTGTGAAAAAAAACTCAGTCACTGGTATGAAGGATGGAGCAACAGCTGCTATGATGTCCTCTATTCCACAGTAGTTTTAAGCAGACACCTAGAAAAGAGCAATATTAGGACAAGAATGTGCAATATTCCCCATCCTTTCCCTGTCACAGCAGTTACTCTCTCCAACTATCTATCACATGAAGAACAATCGATAGGAAAAAGTCCTCCACACCTGCACGACAGCTGTATATAGGGCAAATGACTTAATGGCCATCAAAGTGCAGGGGGAGACAATAGCAAAGGAGAAACATGGAAAAAGCAAATCAAGTTTTTGCAAAAAAGCAAACCACGCACACAGACAGGAAAATGCACATACACAGAGATTACAGCTTTCTTTTTCTAAGACCACTATGGAAAGAATAATACAGGATTGTGTTTATTAGAACTACATAATCAGTTTCTAGAGATCTGATCATGTGTAAGCTGCACACAAGAAGTAACACACATATAGCTTGGATGTGAGACTTCAGGAGTCTAAAGAGTTGCTTCGAAAATCTTCCCTGAAGTTAAATTAACACTTTGTCACAGGTTGGAAGTTTCAGTGTCGTGTACAGAAATTTAAGAATATATGAAGTTTCCCTAGAGAGCTAACAAATATTTAATTAGTTGACCTGAGCTATCCCATATCAAAGAGAAATCTGAAAGTCTACATACTTGTGTCCTGCATTCCCTCAGAACCAGAAGGGCATCATGAAGGGAACTTAGAATTGTGAGTAGGACTACAGCAGAGGGGTTCATCATCAGAAAGACCACACATATGTACACATTACCCCAACCTCACATGCTTCAGGTTGTGAAGTCAATACAAATTCAAAGGGTAGGTAGAAGGCATTTTGAACAAACCTTGAAGCAGCAGTTTTATTCAGATTAAGCTCAAGGGTAAAGATTGCAAAAAAACCAAACCAAACCAAAAACAAACAAACAAAAAAACCAAAAAAACCCAAACCAAACCAAACAACCCAAAAAACCCCACAATTTATTGTGGCGCAATAAAAGCTACATTATGTGGACTACATTAAGGGACTTAGTACCAAGCAAAGGATAAGGGAATTGCTGATATGTTACAGTCTGTGAAGACATACAGCAATTCCTTGCAATAGCTTTGTTTCTTACTACACGATCCGTTTCTGGAGCAAATACAAAGTTCAGTCAAACCCCTCTACAGTTCGGAATAATGTTTAATTAATTTTATTAATGTTTAATGTTTAAATTAATTTGTAAATTAATGCTTAACGTTTAATTTAATGTTTAAAAAAGAGATTATTTTTAGCAACCATTTTTCACCTTAAGCCTCACTATATTTTGTTTCACTGCATTCACTACCTTCAAAGCTGAAGTTAAGGGCTCCGAACGTCAACAGACACTTACCACAGTGACCTGCCATAGTTTTGCACTGCTGTATTGTATTTCTCAGTATCCTCTGAGTTTTTCAGCAGTGAAGCTGCCCTAAAATTAACCGTGATAAATATTACTTATCATTTGACTACAAGATGTATATTTTGAGAACAGTTCTCAGAGCAAAATGGACAACTGTTTTATGCAAAATCTTTTCTACTCTAATTAAACACAAACAGAGCCTATTTTACTGTTTTAATGCATTAACAAATATGTTCACTAAATACTGTTTCATTTGCCATCTTCCCCTCTTTGAAAAGAGGAGCGAAGGGAAAAAAAACCCCAAAACAAACCCAAAGGCCAACCACCTCCATTAATCAGAGTGGGATAGAGAAGGCCAACCACCTCCATTAATCAGAGTGGGATAGAGAATAAAGCCAAAATCAAGCCTGCCTTCTCCTTCAATTTCATTTAAATCCCACAAAGTGAATTAGTTCATGTCCTGGTAAGACATACAAGTCTTAGAACATCTTTACTTTTCCAGTTCTGTGTTCTGCCTTTCCAAATTTGGTATAGGGCCATCCACACACCCACACCTACAATACACTTAGTTTAAACGTACTGTTGAACTGAGAAAGTAAAGTTGATCTAAGGAAAAGAAAAACCTTTTAAGTTTTTCAGCTGGTGCATGGAAAAGAGGTCAAGCAGCTTCTCTAAGCTTTCCAAGGTTGTGCAGTTTACCTCTCATAGGCATAAGCTGCCTGCTGTTTTAGATGCAGATATTCATTCAAAAACCCAAACATTGTGAAAGCAGAAGCATCATCTGGATTTCTTTCTAGAAAATCAGAATTGACAATGTAGGAAAACAAGATCAGTAAGCTGTGAAAAAGCATTACAAAAACATTGCTACATTGAAGCTACAGTACATGCACTGAACACTTTGCCAAGCGCTTCTGTCAGCTGCTCACTAGAATAATTTTGACAGGAGTGCAGGCAAATACAGAGGAGCTAGATGACCCAAAACATGACATCAGGTTGGCTCAAAATAGTTTAAAATATTATACTGTGACATTAATGCACAATGCATTCAATATATTTTAAGTTTTTCAGCAGGCAGATTTTTAATGAAATAGCAAAGTATTCACCTTGCATGGACTCCAGTAAAATACCAGCAGAATCTTACATTTTGTTTTTAATACACTCTGAAACAATTCTGCATCATGTGCTGTAGCATAGCTCTGCCTAACCAGGGAGTGATGACCCATTATGGTGCCTTTCAAGGTTACCATTTTTAATGAATTGCTAAGGCATAAATTTGTCAGCTGTCAACTCATCTCAGACTAGTAACTTTTTCTCCCAGACTAGAAAGGAAAGCTCTTCAAAGTCCGCTTAAGAACAAGGCACAAAGAAATATAGTCTCACATTAATCTCATTTACAGTGAGATGTATTTTCTAGCTCTCAGAAGTCAGCAGCAGATTACTCAAATTATTTGTTTATAGGAATACTTGCAGACTAATTAAAATCTGCATTTGCTCTATCTAGGCTAGACGTATCCAGTGGAGAGGCTGGCTTGGAACTGTGCACAAAACCACAGTCCATCATCCGCTGAAGGCTAACAAAATCACATGCTGGAGAATATAGTGTTACACAGAACACAGGAACAATCTTCTGCCAAGCATCATACCACAGAGGCAGAGGATCTGGCATTTATCTTCACTTGTGCATACCGACACATGCAGAGTGAGTCTCAGAGCAAACACCCTGTGAGAAGCATGACAAGGCTCTGGTCCTTATTTTTCTCGGTCTTTTAAACAGCTGGAAGGAGTAGGCAGACACAACCCACATCCATTTCATCATGTGATAATAAAAATTAGTCAGTGGTCTGCTTACCCTGTTTCAGTTACTTTACAGCTAAAAAGCCTCTCCTCCCCTCAGCCAGATCTCTTTTGTCCAGAACTAGTACAGGTGTATCTGTTCATTCTGAATGCATCTGTTAGGCATGACAGGTTAGAGAGGTATTTAAATTACTTACCTGCATATTTGCTCAAGACCACTTGGGCTGCTGGTATAGCATTCATTTGAACAATGTTGTACAGATATAGTTCAGTGTTTCTGTTGTTTTTATCCTGGAGTGTTGAACATACCCAGTGGGCGTAGCCTTTTGCTCCCTCAGTCTCAAGAAATAAACAGACACCCCCCCCCCAAATAGGAATCATTAAACCTGCTCAATAATTACAGATTATAGTAATAATTCTATGTTATAGGTCAGAGTTTTGACTAAAAATCTGCATTAGTGTTAAGCAGAAGAATATACCAAATTGAATGATTCCACATATAGTTTTAACTCGCTCTTTGAGCAAAGCATTATATTTTCATATAATGCGCTGCATCACTTTAAGCAAAAAAAAAAAAAAAAAAGCTATGAAAGATTAAGTCCTCCGCTTTTATAGGATTCAGGGTCCTGGCAATATCCTTGCTCTCTCCAGAAATATTTTATGCCTTTGATGTGTGTCCAGTTCTGTGGAACATGGAGAATGTTTCTTCATGACTTACAGAGCTGATTTCTGGAACCCTTGGGACTAAGACTTTTGTAAAGCAACTGCCTGCTATACAATGCCAGTGTTAAGTAATCAACAACAACATGGAAGCCAGACAATCTTATCTGAAACTGACTGTAGCAGCTTCACTATTCAAGACACGCCTATTAAAAAAAAAATCTCCTAAGTAGAGATACTGGATATACAAAAACTTTAGCACAATACAACTGTTACACTCACATGCATACTGAGTTCAGTCGTGTGCCTGAAGAGATCCATGGTATCATAGCTGCCCACAGTCTCTGCAATAAGAGCCTAGAAAAAAAGCAAGAGTTGCTGGGGTTGTGTACTGTAAAAATTATGACATTGACAAAAATCTTAGCACGTATCATGCCAGGCATATCTTAAACGTTCAACATGAAGACACTTTCTTCTCATAGTCTCCAAGCAAGTTTGGTTTTAAAAAGAGAATCAACACAAGAGGAACACAAGCAGTCTCCATTTTATCAGTAATTTAAACTCTTTGGCTTCTACTCTACATGCTCCAGGACAAAGACTTGTGTGTATTAGAACCATTTATAACAACAACTGACAGGAGCTGAACTTCAACATGATGGTGCTAGTTCTTTCATAGAATCTAGTTTTCAATTCAGTATCAGTAGCAGGTGAGCAGCATGGGATTTTGAAATTTACCTATAATGATTGTAAAAGTCACAAGTATCTCAACTATTCACAGATGACTTGTATATCAGAATGAGCATATCAGCTCTCAGAGGCAGGGGAGGAAGGGACTTCCCAGAAAATGAGTAGCACTTTGTCCCAGGTACATTAGAAGCTTACTTATTCTGACAGTGGCATCAGAAAGGGGGACCGAGATGAGAATTGGGTGGTGCGACATAACAAACTAGTGGTATAGCTGAAGCTGAAATAACTATCACCTTATAAAGACCTTGCTTTGTTGACAGTTGTCTATAAAGAGCCTCAGAGCACAGTGATTGGTTAATAGTTTGTTAGAGAACTCACAATATCAGCCAGAAAAACATGAGTGTGTCTGATGAACACAGTAGCTTTCACTGCATTACCACTATAGAAACAAAGGAAGTAGAAGCTCCCTTTACTTAAAACACAACTTTTAGGAGCATGAGTAAGTGCCAGTCATTACACTGAAGTTTAAGTTCTTCAACAACTGGTTTTTGTATGCACTTTTATGATTTTTCCTCATACCTGTCCAATCCAACACAACAGGTAAGAAGGGTCCAGAGACTGGGCTATCTTGAAGGCTTCATGAGCTTGCTGTAGAACCAAAGATAACATGTTGTTGAACTACCTGGCATGGTAACAGAGCACTTCTAAGTACACACAGTTATTAAGATGCAGTAATATTTGTAGAGATTTAATGGACCGAATTAGGTCACTACTTCTGTACCACACAGAGCAATGCATTCCCCAGAGAAATAAACTAGTTTTCTTAAAGAAAAAAATCAGAAAACTTCACAATATCGAAGTTTCCCTACCTGAGAATTCAGAAGCTAAATCAACCCTTGGAACAATTTAAAAATCTGACTCTTGGGGCATCCAGTTTCGAAAATCCACTTTTTTATAATACAAATATATTTTCAAAAAGGATAAAACTGATTAACACCCACAAGTCATCTCCCTATGGCCTACACATGCTTTAGAGTTCCTCCCTCAATGTAGCACAAGCTGAACCAAGTCTTAGCATTAGCAGTAAGCAGTCTGTACTATCAAGTTATTTTTCTTAAAAATAATTCTGACCATCACATTTCCAATCAAACAAAATTTCTGTAATTCCAACTAGCAACTAGGACAGGATGTACTTTAACTGCATGAAAGCTCCACACTTCACTTAATATGTACTCTAATTTTTCTCCAGAGATACTCTGAAGATTAGAGTGTTAGAGTAAATCATACATCTGCTGATGCGCAGAAAGTAGGTGTCTGTGGGTACTCAACCACTGGGAGTTCAGTCCATGACCTACAACTAAAAGTTCTTGGCCAAACCTGGCATATGCAGGTTTGATTTCTCTGTCCTTCCAGTAAGTTCTCATCCCAGCTGCTGGAAAGCGACTTTGCCAATTCAGCAGAAGTTCACAATTCACTTAACCCTAGCCCCCCCAGAACAAATTTTTAATTTATCTGCATTCCTCAAGTGCCAATCTAATTTCTTTTGAAGGATGTATCTTTTTTGAATTTGAAAGATCATTTGAAAGGGACATTCCCATCCCCGTATACAACTAAAAAAAAGACAGAAAGGAAAATTTTACTTGAGGATGGGAAATAAATTACCTCAATGTTTCCAGTTGCCAGATACAAAACCCCCAAGTTGGTCCAGGCAACAATATTCTAAACAGAATGAATATAGTTAAAACCAATATATTATTACACTCCTCAGAAATAGCAGTGCATCAGGGGAAATGTCTTAAATGCCCACTTGAAACAGATGGCAGCTGCTGACAGCACTTACAATTTGCTCAGCTTGAACAGATTTGATGAACGAATGTTGAGCAAGAGCATAATTCCCAATCACTGAGGGGAGAAAGGAAAAATGAGACCTAGATGTAACCGGATTTCAAAATACCATTAGTCAAGCTGTCCTCTAATTTACGATGTTGGAGATAGAGGGCTGTTACTGAAGACTTACCCCTACAACAAGCAACTACACCAAGTGCATTCCAATAAAGATGATTTTTGCTGTCAAGTCTCACAGCTTTTTTGAGACACTGGAAGAAAATGAAATATGGGTTATAATGATCAGGAGAGCAAAAATTAAGACTTTACACACTTACTTATTCAGAGATATAGGTTTTATTGTGGGCAGAGAGAGTATGCAGAGAAGCATGGACATCAATTTAAAGAATGTACCAAGAAATACAGGCCATACCTGCAAAGACTTCTCTAGCAGTTCAGTGATCTCATTCATGTTGGCGTCCACTGCTGTGAGGTGCTCCGCTTGTCGATAATAATTTATTCCAAGATCACACCATATGCTAGGCAAGGACATCAGTTTTAAAGCTCTGCCATAACACCTACAGAAAGATGAATCATAGAGTTGTTATTCCAAGTCTCTACACGAAGAGCAGAAAGCTGAAAAAACATTCAAAAGAGTGCTTAAAAACTTAAGCCAATTAACATGCATAAATACAAACAAAATCAGACAAGAACTGAAAGCAAAAAAAAACAACTACTACTAATTCATTTTCATTCAAATGCTTATTGTCTCTGAATCAGAATCATCCTGGTCTAAAGGCAATCTGTGGCACTACCACTTATGAAGTCACAGGTGTGGTTATGTAGGTGTGCATTAAGTCAAAGCTGTCAGTTACATTATGCATGTTTTTACTTAAAACAAACATCAGTCATTTTTACAGTTCATCAGGCTTCCCCTAGGAAGTATTTGACTTTACAGGTCATGGGAGAGATTGACCAAGCGGCTACATTTCTTGCCTCAGAGATCCAGCTGAGAAAAACTCAAGAGTCACACAACAGTGAATTTATAACATTTTTTACAAGAAAGAGGCACAGACAGAAAACTGAAAGTATTATCTTGGACTTCAGCTGCCCTCAGAGAATTATGAATTAGTTAGCAAATACTGCAACCACTGCATTTAAACAGGTGTGATTTGTGGAATAACAGGGAGAGCATAGTCATGTGCCTGAAGACAGAAAGGAGAAGAACCAGCGCTGATGGTACTGTGGCAATACAGGAAACACACCCTGAAATGAGTAGTGTAACCTGGAAGAAGCATGAGAACCCATTTGCTCAATATGCAGGTATCAACAGATCAGCATGTCTTTCATTTTCTACAAATCAAAAAGTCTAGAATCCTTGAGACTCTATGGAGTCTTAAACACCAGAAAAGCTCTTGACAATAAAAGAATATTACCTTCCTCCCAGTATAAGAAGCTCATTTTTCTTCAGTATTTGTTTGGTTGCACTTTTACTCAGAAGGGATCCTAGTACTTGAACATTTACTTTGGTTGGTGAAATAACATGCACACTAGTGCAGGTATCTCCTAAGAGTTTCCAGAGGCAGGATACATCAGGACGGTGCTTTACTGCCCTACAGTTATAAAGAAAACACACACAACACCCAATCAGACACTACAACATCCTTTTCTGAAAAAAAGTGCCACTTTGCAGAGTGGCACAACCTCAAATGCAATTAATCAATAAGGCGTTTGTTTTAATCCACTTTGTTCCTATTCAAGCTATAGATCTAAAAAGATCCAAATTTTTAAAAAAATTAACAATAAAAACCAATCAAACAAAAACACCTCAACATGTCAACACGCACTCTTGCATTGTCATATTACAAGACATCACTCATCTCCAGAAACTCTAACAGCAGTTATTCCAAGGTCTGATTTAGGACATCTTGTATGAAATGTAAAATAAAAAGACTGAGCAAAGGAAGGAATCATTTTCCTCCCATCCATTACTTTTGGTAGGAATACACTCCTCCCAGATCCATCTATCAGGAGGACTACACAAGACAACTCTGTCATTTCACACTTTTTTTTAGAAAAAAATGACTCTGTATCTTTGAAAAGAAAAAAACCAAAACTCTGCAATTGCCATTCATTTAAGTAGCCCATGCTTAGAATCTGTTATTCAAACCACTTTTAATAAACACATTCTTACTTTTAGATTAGAAGCCCTAGTCCTTTTGATTCAGCTTAACTCTTTATTTTTCTGCCTGTTAACCCACAATCCCAGCAGAAATTAAATAAGTGAATATTTAGTACCAACCTTGTAAAATATGCAAGGGCCTGCTCTATGTAATCCACAGCCTTCCTATCCAAATAGTTATCAAGGGCTGATCTTGCAAGCATGAGATAGCACTCACCAAGTCCTGAAAGTAAGAGAAAACATCCTGTGAAAAGAAATACTTTTATGATATGCCGAAAAGCATAGAGGGAAAGGAGCCCAGAAGCCTGGTCACCATTCTGCCTTATGCAAAAGTTTATACCCTGCGTATGTAGTAACAGAGACTCACAATGCTCACAACAGAGACTCTGCTTTTAATCTATCTTGTGAAGTGTAGCTGTAGAATCATTTGGCTACTAAAATAAACCTAATTGATTATTAAAAGAATAGCATTTGAGCTTTGGGTTTGTCTTCAAATGTTAAGCAAACACCTCCTGAGAAATCTGCATTATTACATCTTTGACAAATACACCAACTTTCAGTTGCATGTGTCAAAAATCAATCCTGAGAAACAAAAAGAATAAAGGATGTCAGAGCAGGCAAAAGGGAAAGTCTTCAATGAAGAAAACCTAAAGCCAGCATTATTTAATCTTATATAAATAAGAATTTACTTCATCTGGTGTATTGGGTCTGGCTGAGATGGAGTTAACTTGCCTCACAGCAACATTCATAGTGCTGTGCTATATACTGGTAGCTGGAAAGCTGCTGATAAGACACCAGTGTTTTGGCTGCTGATGAACAGTGCTTGGAACAGCATCAAGGCAGTCTTTCCAAAATTCACTTCAGCAGTAGGCTGGGGGTGGTCAAAATCCTGAGAGGACACACAGCCAGGACAGCTGACCCAAACTGAGGAGAGGGATATTCCATACCATATCATATCTGTTCAGCCACAAAAGCTGAGAGAAATGTGGAAGAAGCAGAGGAGGCATTTGTTATCACATTTGTTTTCTGGAGCAATGACTAGGCAGACTGAAGTCTTACTTCATGAGAAGTGGCTGGAAGGCGTCTGCCGATAGGGAGTAGACAATAAGTTTTGTTTTCCTTTGCTTCTGCACGGGGTCTTTGCATTTGCTCTATTAAACTGCATTTATCTTGACCTATGAGTTCCTTCAATCTTATTTTATCTTCTGTTCACATCCTGCTGAGAAGGGGAATGACAGAGCAGCTTTGTGGACAGCTGATGTCCAGACAAGGTCAATCCACCAAAACTGGAAATAACTCCCACCATTAAAAAGGAACTGCATCATATGTCACAATTTCTAATATTTTGGAAATAGTAACTGCTTGGTTTATACATCTGCTGGCACCAGCAGTGATTCTGTATGGCAGAAAGTCACTGGATATGAGTACCACTCATTCTCAGTATTATTTCGACAGTTCTGAAGCTACCCTCCTCATGCTATTGTAACCCTGCACCTATTCCAAAATAGTGTTTTGCAGGAGTCTTTATCTTGGGTCCCCCAGAACTCCCAAGATCATGAGCTTATCAGATGTCAAGATGCTCTGTAATCAAAAGACAAAACTGATTTCTTTCCCTGAAATTACACATAAGATATGCTAGAACAGAAGCAGAATAAATACTTGGTAGCACAAAATCAAAACACATTGAAAAGATGCAGTAAAGTAACACCAGTAGTTATTCTCTCAATTACTAGAGACTACGCTTCCAATAACTCCACTCATAAACTGTTTAAATTGATCAGAACAGTAGAAAATGAACATTGATGGGACAGTCAAAGAACTTCAGAGAGTTTTAAGATCCACAAAAAATTAGAATATTAGACCAAACATCATAAGAAGTCTCTAAGAAACTGAAGGCTATTTGGAGACTCAAGAGGATTTAGAGCTAACAAACCAGAGATTACAATGTGAGCAAATTATGAAAGAAGACTTGAGAGATGTAAGAAAACAGTAAATATAAAGTAAATATGAGGAAGAATCTTGATATTGTTTACTTAAGTACTCTTAAAGTGTTTTAATTGTAGTAACAATGTCAACTGTTACCTACAGACACTGAAAAAGACGTATGCACGTGCACAGGTCTATACAGCACCTTTGCAAACTGCTGCTGCAGTCAGTCCTTGCCTTCTTGCCCAACAGCTAGTAAAACTGCCTAAATACAACACTCTCCAACTCCATTACGGAGCTTTTGCCATGTCACTTTAGCCTGGAAAATAATCAACTGAGTTATACAGGAGGAGGCAGAGATGTCAACCACACTGTAACTTTTCCAGATGAAAAACCCACTGTTGCAACAATTACCTAACACTTCTGAATTAAGTCTTACAAGAATCAGTTTAGATGCATCTAAAACCCGAAAGGTCTTACATACCATGAAAAAACTAAAAATTAAAACCAGCATTAAGCAGCAAACAGTACGTGCTTCAAGAGGGCAATTATTATTTTTTTACCAGAATTTTATACACTCCCTGCATTATATAACTTCACAATCACAGTTCTATCACAATGAAGTCCCAATTGCCCCACTTCTCTCTACTCCTACCTATATGCTGAGGATCTCTACTCCTGCCACCTGTAACACTTGTGAGACCTCTTGGGATTTACTGCTATTTTTCACTACTTGAAGAAGCTCAGACAGGTCTGAATCACTAGACTAACAGAAGAATTGAGAAATGCACTGTCAGGACCAGAAGAAAATCTTTGAAATGGCAATCTGATTTCATTGCTGAGGCAGTGTTTTACTGCTTAGGTAAAACTGCAGCACTGTCAGTTGGCTTCCACTATGTATCTTCCATTTTTCTACTCATTTGGCCTGGTATCCACACAAGATTAATTACCTTTCATACTTACTTGAAAGACAAATAATCATTCACATTCTTCATGATTTTAGAGTTTTTCAGGTATTTGTGCTACTACAAACTAGCTTTCATATGGGGACCTCATGGCCCTACATACCCAAAATACAGCTCCATCCTTCCACACAAGAAAACCTCGATAGACCAAAAACCCCTCCAAGAGACTGAAACACTACAGCGTATAAAGAGAGGAAAAGTGAACTCTTTCAAATTCAGACATCCTACCTTTCAGTGCAGGCACATAGTTTTCGGTCTTCTTTAAAATTTGTTGATAGGTAGCTATAGCATTTTCGTATTTGCCTAGAATCTGTTCAAGTGCTGCAGCTCTATAAATGCTGTACACAAGCCCTGGGTTCAGTTCACTTGCTTTCCTGAAGGATTTCAGTGCTGTTGAGTAGCTACCTCTGTTCAAGTAAGCCTCTCCTAGAGACTCCCAGCAGTTGGAATCCTTTGGATCAGCCCTGAGAGCTGCCTGCAAACTGAAGATATCAAGACATACATGTATTTAAATTAAATATGACACAATTTAACATAAATTATTTTCTTTCATTGTATATGCTCAGGACACTAATTTTGCATGGTATACTCTTCAAGACACAAATGCACCATTACACAGAACTTTTAAACAAAGCACAGTAACTTCTTCATCTTCAGAGGGCATTACACAATTTTAGGAATTGTATCTTACCCTGGTTATTGAGTGCTGTAGCAGCTTGTTTGTGCCTGCCACCAGGCTTGTTAGTACAAAACACTGCTATGTTAACAAGACTTCATTTTGTGACTTTTAGAACTGAAGAGAATTGAAGAGACATAGCTCGCTCAGACCCATTTCCCACTGTTAAGTACAAGCTATAATCATCTCACTTATTTTGAAAACCTGCTATGAGCAAAGATCTTTCCAGTGGGATTTGTAGAAAATATTTAAACCAACCACCATTTGTCTTACTCAGCCACTGCTTGTGACGGCTGACCAGTTCTCAAGTAGTAAAGTCCACGATGAAGCCAGGCCCATTTTGCTGTACCAGGTCTTGCTTTTTCAGTTACTTCATTCAGGATTGACAGAGCAGTGTCCTAACAAAGCACCAAATGCTAAGTAAGTAAACAAAAAACATTTTAAAAAATATTCTAATGACTTTCTATGCCTTCCTCAAAGCAGCAAGGTGGAGCATGACAAAAAGATGTTACACAAGCTAAATAAAGAAAACTTTCAACTTTCTCTTTATGTTCCCTACTGAAAAAAATCTTTCATCTGTATCACACATGATAACTCTTATGTTAAGCTTGGTTCTCCCACCTTTCTCCCCAGATAAATTTAATTTGGAATTGTGTGTTGGGTTGATGTGGCCAGAAATGTGTATTCTATCACCATCTGCTAAAACCGGGTGTGGTAGTGATTCCTTATCTCCGTGGCACCCATTATCTGCTAATGGGCATCCTTTAAGACAAGATGGGGCAATCACCTTTATCTTTTACATAACCCATCCTCGCTCCAGGAAGATATCATCTGCTGCTGGCCCATTAAGTCCCATTGTATGACTGATAAAATTACATCATCCCATTGAGAGATGCTCCACCCATGGGGAGGAACCAAGCCTCTCCTACCTAGATAAAAACGGAGCTGTTGTACAGCAAGTTACCCTTCTTTCCACTGGATTCCAGAGGAGGAGCTGGACCTTTTCTACATCATCCCTGGACTTTCAGAGGAAAACTGCATCCTTCTACAGGAGCACTGCTTCAGCTGAACCACACCTGCCACTGCAGGGGACTGTAGCCACCATTTTGCTCGGACTGCTACCAACACCCTGACTGACAGGGTGTCAGGTTGTATTCTGACTCTGTCAGGGTTGGGATTGTTTTTTTGTATTACTGTATTTCTATTTTAATCTTCCCAGTAAAGAACTGTTATTCCTAGTTACCATATCTTTGCCTGAGAGCCCCTTGATTTCAAATTTATAATAATTTGTAGGAAGGGGGTTTACATTCTCCATTTCAAAAAGAAGCTTCTGCCTTTATTGGCAGATAACTGTCCTTAAAACCAGGACAAACTGGAACATAAAATTGAAGGAAGTCCAACTATGAAAGCTGCTAGGCAATGACAGAACATTTGTTTTCTGACCTTAAATACAGAGGAAACTTGAAGTGTTTCCTCAAAGAGGAGGATTAATAGAAGAACAACAGAACAGCAGTAATCTGACATTCTGAATGTACAATACCATGTCTCCAAGTTCCACACTTAAGTTGACAGCTGCTGTTCCAGATTCTTCATCCATCTCATCCAGTTCAAAAGCCTTTTTATAGCAACCACGAGCTCTACTTTTGTCTCCAGCAACGTCTCTGTAATAGTTACCTAGATAAAAAAAGGCACTTCCCAAGCAGCTGTCCAATTTTGCAGCCTATAAGGAAATATGAACACAAGATCAGACGGCATTCTGAAGGATTATACTTGTAGACAGGTTCAGTGATAACTACTTGTTCAGCCTCTGCTTATCATATATTTTAAGCCCCTTCTGTTATATATCTTAGCTGTCAAATTTTATTTTAAAATTGCACAGATTACCTGAGCTTTAAACATCTGGAAAATCTGCTACAAATCTCATGACACAAGGCATTTTGTACACAAAGTACTAAAACAGCTGCACTAGGAGAAAGTAAATATTTAAAACATCTCATAATTTTCATGTTATGCTCTGTTTCAATCATTATGTTCATACTCTTACCATATTACCCCACAATTAACTCCAGCCATTTCAAAAGTTTTAGTTCCTTATTAGATGCACTTGGCAAATTAGCTAATAGCTAAGAAATCCACAGATGGCAAACAGCAGGAAATAGCTTTGTCAATAATAATAAAGATTGCATAAAATGGTTTAGAACCGAAAGAACTGTCCAACTACATCTGCCACTATACTCTGCTGTTATCAAAGTGCAAAGAGTAGGCAATGATTTGAGTTCCCGATACATATCATGAAGTTACATGGTGAGTTTACAGTGCCTAGAGCTTTATTTTGTGTACTTGCAAGTTACTAATACAGATGTCAAACTAACTCTGGAATTCATATTATGATCCATGTTCAGAGAAAAAGCCACAATTACTAAAACCTCAAAGATCAGGAAAAGCATATAAATTATGGGACTTTACCAACTCACATCCTTGGACAGACAGTGAAACCCTAACACCATTCTCAACTTTTTTTCCTTCGTGTGTTTTCAATTTTAATTCTGCCCTCCCTATTTCAAAAGGTTTTCAAAGACATAAGCTGCAAATCTAGAGGCCTGCACACTCAAAACCCCAAGAAGAGAAGACTGAGGGAATCACCACTAAGTTTTGCCAATTCAAAGGCCTAAATTTGCTGAAAAGAGGAAGACAAAAGCAGGGAGATCCAAGGTAACTGCACCACTCCCTGCAATGCCTTTTTGCACAGCAGAACCTAGTTTGCAGGCTCTGGAGGCTCATACATTGTAACAAGGAGAATATTCAAGTCTCTCATTCCAGTAGTCAGTGTATTTTCCACATTTGGCTTCTGATGCAGGAAAACACTAATTCTACATCAACAGCTAAAGCAGCCCTTACCTTCAAAAATTGAGTGAGTGCTTTTCCTTTGTCTTTTTTTGTCTCATCACTCATGAACCAGTATGTGAGCCCCAAGTACTGATGATACTCTGCAGTTCCAGCCTTTCTTTCAATAGCACTTAGAAAACTAAACAAAATGAATACAGGTCAGGTCAGACTATTCTCAAAAGCTGCAAAACACGGTATTCTACTCTCTCATAACACCTCCCGGTTAGAGGAAAGAAAACAAAAGTGTACCTCTTTTCTGCCTGCTCATAGTTCTTTTGGGAATAATGGATGAAACCCTCTAGAGCATGGGCCTCAGCCAGATCAGGGTGGGACAACAGAAGCTCTTGTGAAATCTGAAAAAGGATGTCATTTTTCCCTAGTTACTTCATCTATGAAACCAAGAATTGTACTTAGCTCACAGAAACGACAAAAAGCACTAACCTTTGAAGCTTGATCCATTAAACCTTTGTTTAGATAAGCCTGACCCCTGAGAGCTGAAACCACTGGATCATTGCTTCCATCTACAATCTAGAAAACCAAGTAATAAACACAATTAATTTTTTCTCCTCCAACATTAAGAAGTCCAAGTTGTCAAAAGCAGACAGACTGCATGAAGATAAAAGACAAGAAAACCTCTCAATGCTTTCTCTATTACCCCGAGAAGATTTAGAATAATTCTGATGAAGATCAAGCATAAGATTGTAGAGAGCAATGACAAAGGTACAGAAATATGAAGAACAACAAAGA
>WBND01001198.1:90140-106645 GCA_013398595.1 Tychaedon coryphoeus | reverse complement strand
GAGTACCCAGTGTCTTTTTCCCAGACAAGGGCAAGATGGCACCTATCATCTCCATTCCCTCCACACTGGACCATATGGCTCAGGAAAGCAAAAGTAGTTAGTGAGGCAAAAAAGTTTCTGCAGTTTATTGTCCTTCCCGCAGCCTAGAACAAATGGAAAACAGAGACAAAACAAAGCTGGGAGAGCTAATTAATCCAAATAAAGGGTCCTGCTGCTGAAAGTGCTGGCCCTGTCAGTAGCAACGGCGGCAGAAGCAGCAGCAGCAGTGGTGATGGCAGCAGCTTGTGGAATCTTCCCACTGCTCCAGTGATAGTTACAGTTTGTGAGGGTTTCAGAAACAGTTACGGCCTCCTGTGACTTCAGCAACAGTTAAGGAAACAGTTCACACCTCTCCACCACCAAGGTAAGACTGAATCAACTTCAACATACCTTGGTGTTTCCTGCTGAACACCATGCCCCCTCCATGACATAGGCAGTATGTTATTAAATGGTGCTGGAAACTCCACCTCTCTTTTCCTCTGTATCCAGGACACCTATGTGCAAGAGGAGCTAAATCTCTTTGATTAAGTGATAACTGAAATAATGGAAACATTTTTGTGAAGGGCACAGACTGTAAAACCTGAGCTGGAAGAACAGATAAATTTTAGGGTGTAAGTAGTTTTCCTTAGAGACTGATTTCAAGTGTGTAAACTGGATAACAGCAGTTACTCATCAGCTGAAGAATAAGGTTACTTTTGGAATGTCCCTTAGAAGCATATTATTGAAAGTTATGAAGAAGTAATTAATTGTGCATTAAGAATTCTTCAGTTTGCAGGAAGGTCTACAGATTTAAAATTTGCAATGCAAGTTGGTCTTAATTTACAGCATTTTATTTTTTGATTTGAAAAGTGACCATGAATGAACAAGAATTTTTTTGCATGCTGATGTGAAATTAATGATCAAATAAGCTTATCTTTTAGGGATATGTCCTAAACCAGGACAGCATATTAGATTGTAAAGTGAATTAAAAGACACAGGACTGCTCTTCCTCATTTTATGAATGAAAAGACTTCAATGGAAGCCTTACAGCTTTAGGAAATGAAGGGATTGCAAAGTAACTGCACTGCAGCTGTAATTTTATAACATCTTTTAATGAGTATGTTTAGGCATAAATCATCCTGAATTTTTAATATTTAAGATGCCTAAGTGCTTTGCTTAAATACCAACTTCATTGATCTTGGTCCTGTCTTTGTTGCACAAACGTATATACAAGAAGAGGAGTATAGGTTGTGTATTCATTGCACAAATGTATGTGTAACAAGAGAGGCGTTTCCTCCACTGCCTAGGAGGGTTCTTTGAAATTTGCATGCTGCTTTGCAGGTACAGACCTTGGAAGAAGTATTTTGAATGTATGCTTTTTAGTATCTATTTGTTGTTGCAGGTGAGATTATTTCAGCTCTACGAGATACTGGACTTCTTGGAAAAACAATCCTTATATTCACTGCAGATCATGGAGAACTTGCTATGGAGCACCGTCAGTTTTATAAAATGAGCATGTATGAGGGAAGTTCCCATGTTCCTCTTTTAGTTATGGGGCCAGGTATAAGAGAACAGCAGCAAATACCGAATTTAGTATCTCTTGTGGATATATATCCTACTATGCTTGGTGAGTTAAGTAATTTCAGGTGACAATTTTTTTCCCTGTTACGATTACTATTCTGCATTTCTATTGTAGTCAGAATGATGTCTCCACTCTGAGGCAATATAGTAACACAGCAGGAGATAGTCTATCTGTGGATCATATATATGGACTTAATAGAAAAAATAAAAAAATGATGAAAAAATAAAATAAAGAAACAGATGATCTTTCTTATTACTATTACTGTCATCCACATAATTACAGTGACTGATTATATATAGGATTATTTGTTACTAGAAAAAAGGCATAAAACCCCTTTTAGATATGAATAATCCTTGCTAACCTTCAAACCCAGCAGTTTACTAGAGAAATTACAGAGTAAGTGCATCCAGACAGGAGATTAAACCTGAAAGGAGGACGGGTTTATTAGGTTAGCAAAGGAATGTCTTTTATGAAGGGTCATGTGGAAGAGGTGTGATGAAAGCTTTGTATAAGAAATGTACAAATGATCTGGGCAAATGTGTAAAGATATGATAATGGTATCCATTCTTACATTATGAAATATGAAAATACTCAGTATTGGACAGAGAATCAAATAAAAAGAACTAAACTTAAATTACTTAGATGTAATTCACTTTTAAGAGGGAATTTTTGAACAGTTATCTGTTATGAGTCATGCAAGAGCCAATTCTGATTGGAATTAAACGTCAGCTAAAGTTATCTTTTGAGGCTTGGTCTGTCATCTTTTAGGCTTCCAATCAGAAAAAAAAAAGTTCTTTTCAAGCCAGTCTGGAAGGCTTGAGGTGTCACATGTACGTTGCACTTGCCTGGAGAACATGAATGAATGAAACTGTACTCCTAGCCTTCAGGTAGGCTACAGAGTGATCCAGTGTTTTGTGTACATGCATTATGTTGGTAGCATCTCAAATATCTTTATCTCCAGTCCTGCCAGAGAAGCAAGTGGCCCTGCTTCTCAAGTCCCTACCAGTTATGGGTGATAAAAAAGGCCACCTTTTATAAAGCATTTCATTATTCACTAATGAAGAATGCTATAGATAAACTTAGTACCATGGTCATTCAAGAAATAAATGGTTACAACATGTTGGATTATGATGCTTTTAGGGTCCTTTTGTGCTGTATTATTCTTTTTCTCCTGTCTGAGTTAGTCAGAGGAGAAGAGAAGTGTTTGCAACCATGAGTAAGGAATAAAACAGCACCATCCATCAAAGGAGATTATTATGATCCCTTTTCACAAACTTCTGTAAAAGGTTGAGTTATACATAGGAGATACATTTGATCAAAATGGTTGGCAGCTTGCCTTGGGAAATTCCTTAAGGTATTTTTTATTGTGAATTTTGGGTAATAATTAGGAGAGCAGATTTTATTATCAACATTCAAACACTGGTAGCATTGTTAGGCTTTTAAAATTATGACAACTGCAGGAGCATTTTGGTTTTATCTGTCTTTTCTTAGATATAGCAAGAATTCCTGTCCCACAGAACCTCAGTGGATATTCTCTTGTACCACTGCTATGTGAAAAAGCTGAGAGCGAAGCGTCAATCAGAGGACCTCGGCCCTCATGGGTGCTGAGCGAGTTCCATGGGTGCAATGTGAATTCCTCTGTGTATATGCTGAGAACTGGCAAGTGGAAATACATCACATACTCTGATGGCTCTTCAGTACCACCCCAACTCTTTGGTATGCTACTTTTATGTTTTGACTGACTCATTTATTTACTTTATTGCAAATTTAATCTTTACTGACTTTTTGTTTGTTACAGACCTTACTGCTGATCCAGATGAGCTTACAAATGTTGCCATAAAATTCCCAGTAACTGTACGTTCCTTGGACAAAATACTTCGCTCCATAGTTAACTATCCAAAGGTTTCTTCTTCTGTTCAGGATTTTAACAAACAACAGTTTATCAGTTGGAAACAAAGTTTGGGTCACAATTACTCAAATGTTATTGCAAACCTTAGGTGGCATCAAGACTGGTTAAAGGACCCAAAAAAGTATGAGAATGCAATTGACGAGTGGCTTGGTAAGTAGATACAGACAACCTGGATTTCATATGAATGAGGATATGAAAACATTATGCGTTTGTAATATTATGCTGTGTTTCAAGTGTTAGAATTATTTTCTTATATAACCTATTAAAAGTAAAGATTCCTGAACTATAACTTCTTTGTATCAGTAAGCCAAGAGCATTTTATGTAACTAGTCAGCACAACAAAACTAGAGTTTTAGATGTTACCGTTCTGTAACAATAAGTGTATATAGAAGGGGTAGTATGCAAATACTAATTGTGTATGTATGTATGTATGTATGTATGTAATATTTAGCTGATTGCAAAAATACAGAGTATTTTAAGCATTCAAACTCAATAGGAACTTCCATTTATAAAGAAAAGCAAGGATTATAAAATTTACTGAAGTACCAGTTACAGTGAAATTTGCTGTGTGTATTGTAAGTCTAGGTTGTATACACATCCACTTTAGAGAATCTATAGCAGTTAAAATATAATCAAAAAGTTGGTAACCAGTACAGGTCTGAACATAGATGTAGTTTATGCAAGTACTTAACTATGTCAGCATACCTGTGTTACATGTGATTGACTCCCCATGTATTCAAGGTCAGCTTTGAAATGCTTCTGGATCTGGTACTTACCACTCCCTGCTATTTAAAATTCCATAATATGCATAGGCTCCTAATTGAACATATGTACAAGTGAAGAGGAATCTGATCTCTGGTGATCATCATAAATGTAAAAAAAAAAAACAACCAAAAAACCCCTCTTTCCAAACCTATTGAGTAGAGCAGTTCACTGAAAAATGATAGTGTGATATGCATAACATAAAATAAAGACTGCTTGAATGCAGTTAGATTCTGCAAGTAAATGCTTTAATGTGCATCATTGAGTGGAGAACTGAAACTTAAAACACAGAAGAGACATAATAGAAGCTTGCAGGAAGAGTAAACAGAAAAATACTATTTCCCATTTTTCCAGTGACCTGGCAAAAGATGTAGGTAAAAACTCTTCCACTTAAGGGAATTTGTAACTACAGCAGCACTTAGGTTTGCTAATTCTTGGTCACCATCATTGCTGCTATATTACAAGTTCAGAATGACATTATACTTCATACATAAAATGTTTTCTGGAAACTGTTATTAAATCCTCAGTAGTAGCAGTAAGCCAGTAAAAATTAACATTAAAATGAGACATATTTTCTGATCGCTACACACTCATTTCATAAGCAGTTACCATGCAGAGTTAAAAATTCTTGAAACCCTGTAGCCATTATAATTCTTATTAAAATGAGTTCAGGTACAACTGAAATTACTTAAAATAATGGGCTGCATAATTAGAGAAAATATTTATACCCATATGAAAGTTTGTTCAAGAGAAAAAAGAATTAAGAAACTTCCTCACTTTCCAGAGGTCTGAACAGAATGCAGTATATTGTCCAAAATGGAGTAAAATAAAATTATAGTGAACTGGATGTATTTTATGTGTGTGCTTTTTAATGAATGTTTAAAATGTAGGGAAAATTGTATTTTGTCAGTTCTGTGTATAGTGCTTTCTTTGAAGAGATAACCTTTTAACACTCACTAATGTTAGGTTTACAAAAGTGCCATTTGTGGTACTCTCTGAAATGGAAGAACAAATAGGGAAAAAACCTTGCAACCATGTCTTGTGCCACAGACTTTCCAGAGAAGCCCAGTGCATGGGGACAGGCTTCTTGAAAATTCAGGAAACCCCAGGAATGTGCCAGCTCACAGAGGAGAGCTTGTTATTGTTCAGGAGACCATGTAAAATAATTCTTCTGCTGGGCCATGGCTTGCTGTCTGATTGTAATATGGAATATGTATCCTCCAAAAACACAAAGTAGAAAGATGAAAGAGAAATTTTTAAAACAGAAAGCTGCACTTGCTGGTGTGGTATTTAGAAAAGTTTTATATCTGTTATTCTTGAGGAATAATTAGAAAGATTTGTGTTTTCCAGGGGACTAGAGCTTCATAAATGTTTGTGACAATGACAGTCAGAGCTGGGAAATGGTTATTACAGGTAAAAAGGACTAGAAAAGATTAAAAAAATGATTGGATGCCTTGATTTCAGGAAAAAGTGTAAGGAACGTAGATTAATAGAAGGCATAGAATAATCCAGAAAAGCAGAATTTCCTTTGTGTGCTGTTGTGTTCTTTGTGATTTTTTTAGCATCTTCCTTGGTTTTACCAGTTTTCCATTAAGTTTCTTTAAAAATATGACTAGAATTATTTTCTCGTGCTTTTATTTTATTGGTCTCCTTGTAGACTCTTAGCAGGGATTTCTAGTTGTAAACACTGTAAAGGGATACAGGTTCTTAAATTTGTGTCTCCTTGAGTACTATTTTCAAACTTAACATTTTCAAAACTATTGAATATGATCTTCTTTTACAGGGGATGTTGATGCTCTTCAGGGCATTTCTTATAGGTGTTGATTTTTGACTGGATGGATTGGGATGGATAGGCACCCTTCCCCAACAAATCTAATTTAAAGCCCTCTTCAGGAGTCTGGCAAGTCTCTGACCAAAGATGCTTTTTCCCCTGCTTTGTCAGATGGGCCCCATTGCTGCCAGGGAACCAGAGCGTGGCAAAAGATTGTTCAGGCATAGCTAAAAATAAGCCTTTGAAACATGAGGAAGTGTGTCAAAGCACATCGTCACAGTTGTGTTATGAGCCATTAGCAACAAGAATAAATTGTTAATTATTAATTTTAACAAGTTTAGGAAACCAAGATAGCAGTATCATCTTTAAAACTGATTTTTCACTCTTCTACTCCTCTTCTTCTTTTACATTTTAAAGAGAAAGATAAACATGTATCTTTCTGAAGCACCTTACTGTCAAATGCTGCTTTACAGCTTTTGATAAACAAAGGTACTTGTTTCAGATTTTGTGAAGTCACATTACCTTCCATTCCTCTCTTACTGAAGGTGCAATGACTAGAAGGTTAAGATTAAAATTGGAAGCAATAAACCACTCCATAAAGCATCTTTAATCTTTCAGAGGGAACTATCCTGAGGTCTTTAGGCATATGTAATACTGAAAATTCCACTGAGGCATTGAGCTATGAAAAGCTGGTATTTTTACACGATTCCTTGTAAACATTAAGTCTATATATATAACCTTACTGTTTTTAGAGCAGATCCTTACTGGAAACGTAGAGAAACTCTGAGATTTAATGAAATGTGATGAATAACATCATCTATAAGATGGTTAAAGGAATTTATTCTTCACAAAAAACAGCCATACTTTTCTTTAGAATTATAAATTTTTATTTCTGTAAAGTATTAAAAATTACCAGAAAAGTGCAAATATCCCCTTTACTATTGTCTGAGCATCCTGAGCCATTTACAATATAAACACCACCTGCTTATGGTGCAGGATGGGTGTGTGTGCTGTGCTTATAGACAATATTGCCCTTCGTTGTAAACTGAGAAAATAATCTGTAAAATGCAAGATTGCTTGACCAACATTGCAGTAAAGATTAATCAGAAGCTGATATATAAATTATTTTTGTTCTATTGAATACAAACCGTGAATAAAATATAGTTATTGTACGTAGTCACAATCCTAAGTCTTAAAACATCATGTCATAGATACACAAATTCACAGGAAAGTAAGCTGTAAAGATTATGAAGTGGAACGTGTTCGCTTCAGGGAATACCAGGTGATAATGAAGAAAGTCTAAGTAGATTCCTCCAAGTTGCCTATTCTGTTATGAATTGCTGAGTAACTCTAACTACAAATTAGTGAACTGCTGGCCTCTCTCGGTGGCATTCATCAAGTAGACACACCTGTCTTGCTTATCACATTTGTAGTAGTGATTGGCAGGGTTCTCCAAAAAGGTTTGAAAAAAGTTTGTGTTAGTTACACAAATACATATTGGGAAAGGATTATTCTCCACACAAATGTGTAGAAATTTTGTCTCTTAACTAGATTATATCTGGAGTGTTACTTAAAAGCCCAGAAAAAATATATTTAGAAAAAAATGTTTTTGGAAATTATTCTTCTTTCACAGTAACTAATAGCAAAAAAATTTGGAGGTCAGGATGCTATCAAGTAACTGAACTTATTAACTAAATAGCTATAATTTAGTTATAGAGTAGGACTAATTTACGATTACTTAATTCATAAAAAATTATCTAAATGAATAACTTTCATCATCATATTCTAGCTCATCTTCCTCATCATCCTCCAGAAGTCCATATTTAAATTTGTGATAAATTGTGCCATCCTTTCCCATGTATACAATGTCATCTTCATCATCATCATCTTCATAATCTCTGTCTCTGTATTCAATCACTTGATCCTCATGGTAACTGGGATTCTTGTGGTAGTTGCTCACAGAGGAAGGAAAGGCTTTGGAGTGATTAGTCAACTTCTCATACCGTCCTTTATTAACAGGCTGGGTTTTGGTTTGTGCCTTTCTCCAGATGAATACAATGGCTCCGATGACAAGCAGAAGCAAAATGCAAGTGATAACAAAGAAAGCAGTTTTGCTTTTTTGCCCAGGGGGTAGAGTTGTCTGTAATACACAGTCATCTAAAAAAGCAATTAAAAACAATAACAACAAAAAAAGGATGAAATGAACTTGCATTTGTGTGTTTGTGTGTGTGTTAGAAGTCTAGTACAGTGCGTCCAGAGCAGTAATAGCAGTCAACAAAATACCTAGCTTTTCTGGTACCGCAATGGTGTTTTTGCCGTTTTTATGCAGTAAGGATGTCAGTAAAGTTATTGTGATATCTATTCTTCATTATTGGATTCGAAATAATGAGAAAGAAGCAGGAAAGATAGCAGAGGCATGGATGCAATGATTCAGATGTCTGTTCATTGAAGTAAGCTAATTCGTAAACCAGTCAGTTTATGAAATGCTAGGCCATTTAACGTAGTAGTTTTAAGTGCAAGAAGTTGCCATCTCCAGCACCAGATATAATGGTTGTTATTTGAGTAAAGCCTTCTCTATTTTTAATGAAGCAGTAGAAACACACTGTTTACCAATAGCACATTTTCGCTCTAGTCCAATTTTCAGGCAGCATAATATCAGCATAATCAACCATAAAACACTTAACAGTATTCCTGCTCTTCAGCATGGTCCTACCTTGTGTTTCACTGCAGTCACAACACTCTGGGCTTTCTGCCAAGTCAGTGTTGCTGCAGCAGGGCAGGCAGCGGCTTTCCTGCAGGAAGAGCTGTGTGCTGGCTGGACAGACTGTGCAGTTGAGAGGACCAGGTCCCTTGCACTCAGTGCATGAGCTGTCGCATCTCTCACACTGGAGTTGGTTCTCCTTCAAACAAACAACACAAGTAGCACACCTCTAATTTTAAAGTGGTTTGGACCTGACCTGGCAGTCCTGTCCTGTCATTCACCATTGTGGTTGTCACCTCTGGGCATCATGAGTGTCAATGTGAAAATACAATAGCAAATTCAAAATTTCCTATTTTCTGATTTCTCAGTGGTCTGCTGTTGCAAGAGCTTAGAGATCTCGCCTAGCTAGGCAGTATGTTAAAATTTACTCATGCTTTTAAGCTTTTTGGGTCAGAAAAGTAACTGACATAGAAGAAGCAATATGAAATGTTCGGGGGAAAATCTGATAGTATAAATTTTCTCTGTACCCAGGGAAGAAGCAGAAATAAGGAAAAAAGGTGTTGGGAAATTTTTTAGCAAAACAGATTTCTCTTCGATTGTGTCACTTTTTTTTTTTCTGCAGAAATAGCTTACATTCAAATAATCTTCCTAAAGTCCAGGCTTCTGGGAACCTCTGAACAGAGACTACCGGAGGGCACTGTGGTCACACCTGCCTTGCAGAATGCTCTGAAATCAGCTGTTTCAGTGTTTCCAATGTTCACAGTTCCTGTCCATGGGACATGTTCATTGTGAAGATCTGGAAACTCCAATAAACTTTCACCAAAATTGCAGTTAGGATTGCAAGCCTCTTTATCCTGGTTGGAAGAATCTGTGCAAGACTGCAGGATCATAGCTGTTCATAATTTCTTAGAGTCAAAGCTTTTGCAAAGACCTGCAGACCTGTGTGGTCCCCAGCCTCAAATAAGGCGGCTTTCTCAGATTCAGTGCTATGAAGTAGGATTGTCAAGAAGATATTACAGGACAGAGACTCAGGGTTTGTAGCATCCCAGGCATGCTTTGCTGCTATGTTCTTGAATAAACAACTTTAGGAGGCAATTGGTGTGGAAATCTGGAAGGTAGAGTGCCCAGACTTACGGCACAGACCCAAACCTAATTGTGGTTCTGCTCAGTTAAATATACAGCTTTGTTAACTTCAGCCTTCTACTAGAGCTTTCTGCCAGCAAAGCTGTCAATCAAAAATGCAGAAGGGTTTCTTAAAGAAAAGATATCAGAAATCCAAGAGGAAATTTCAGTTAAACTGGAAGAAAAAAACACTGTATCATTAATATAACTGATTTGTTCATGTAGTTTTGATATCTTGGTTGACTCTAAGGTAACCCCAGAAAGAGAAACAAGGCTTCCCCTGCCAAAAGAGGAAAAAAGTAAGCATATTTAAAGATAGTCACCATTAAAAACTCAGAGAAGAGCAATGTGTTGTTTGTATTGTATAAAAAAAAGCCTTCAAATAGGTACCTTTTGTCCTGGTGTCTTCTGGACTTTGTATTCACCTACAAAACAGTCTGAGTTGCACATTCCATTTAATAAATTGTAGCTCCATACACAAGATGTACAGCTGAATGCTCCCTTCCCTAGACAGGCAAACAAAACAACAGTATTACAAAAGGAAATGTCTTCTAACTTCCTTTAAAAATTATACTGAACACTGCTATGAAGCAAAAGGATGTTTGTCAGTGGCAACAATCATTACTGAGGAGTTTCACATTAAGAGGCTGGTATTAGAAAACGCTTGTGCCTAGTCCTGGGGCTTTATGTGCAAACAAAATTTATTTCTTATGTGTTTTGATATTCATGAAAAGATATTTTCAGAATCAGTTGTACAGGGAACCTCTGACATATTCAGGAAATGAATTAACTCAGAGCACTGAAGTAAAATTGTGGAGAACCAATACTGTCCTTCACAAAATCCATACTTATTTGCCCTGTTAACTAACTATTTTCTAACAATGCTGAATTAAGAGATGTTTATGTTTGCATAGAAAAATAAACTATTTATTTGCATAAGAAAAAAACATTATTCACTAGGTACCACCAGAGCATCATATGCACCTTGTGTGTCAGAGACTCTAAAGACAGATTCTGCATGCAGTATTTCTGTGAAACACTGAGGTGATGGGTTTGTCTTTGTCATCCATTTCCCTGAACCTAGACATTTTCTGCCATTGCATGAAAGGAAGAAAATGAAAATGCAAGGAACTGGTATTAGTGGAAGTCTGCTGAAGTTAGTAACCTTCTATAATACTGAGGACTTCTGTATTAGTGTGCAATGCATGGTTTTCTTTACTGCTCTTGGCAAAGAGACACCATGCTCTTTGCTGATATATCTGTAATGCAGATGCATTTCAGACTGCCTTGTGTTTTATAATTGTCTTCGTAATGATGATAAAAATTCTGTCTCGTAGTATTTACGCCAAGTAAGGTGAAAAACAGAGGAGGTAGTCTGTACGTTAAAATGAGTATCTTTTTTTGTCGCAAATCCAAACAAAAATATTTCTGCTTCTTTTTATAATGTAGTTATAAAAATGTGTCTTCATTCTAAGAGTAATTTCCACATATATTGTTATGTTGCAATTAGCTATCTGTACTATCCAGTATATCCACTATCCAAAACAGTTTGTGTTGATATGGTCTTCTAAACTGCAGCATGGAACTCATTTGCTGTAATCTTGTGTTGTTCAGATAAAAAAGGACACCAAATAGGTCCAAGAGGATTAATGCTTTTTGATTCAGAAGTGGTTTAATTATGAGAATTGAGAAACCAGGAACAGTGCCTCACAGAGCAAAATAGACAGTCTCTGAAAGTTAACATTGAGAAATACTTAACTATATTAAAAGCAACAAATATCACTGTGCTTTTGATTTCTATTCACCTTTCAACCTAAAGATATGCTCTATGAGTCTTTCCTCTTCCCATTGTAGGCTGTAAAGATGTGTAGCTGGAATTAAGTTCCTTGGCTTTCACGGAGTAGCAGACAGTGGGACAGCTCAAAGAGCGAGGTATATTTCAGTCATTCTTAATATTCATGTGAAAAATGGAGTCCATCTCTGTAAGCAAGTGAGCCCACTTTTTTATGATGAACATTTTTGTGAAAGGGCTGGCTGATGGAAAATTCATTACTGTTGTCCATTTTTTTCCATTCACTGACATGGCAACATGTGACTTGGTCCTAGCCCTCCCTATTAAGTTGCTGTCTTTCTGTTTGTGCTCTGTGCTGGGAGCACTTCTAGGGAAAGCTTGACAGGAATTCATACACTTGTTTTCTCCTCAATTATCAATGCAGTAGAAATAAATCAATGGAGCAGTGAGTGCAACAAGTCACCAAGAGCCAGGAAAAGCTCAGCAGCCCGTGGGAGATGTCTGCATCACCTGCTGTGGCCCAAGTCATGGACACATTGGTAGCACTATATGTGGTTGGTATCTTCCTGAAGTGTTTCCAGATCTTGGAGCCAAGATTCCACGTGTTTTGAGGACTTCTTTTTTTGCTCAAAGAAGAACATATACTTTTACCTTCACAAGTTAAACAGGAAGAGTGGCATCTCTCGCAGATGTTGTAGTCCTTGTTTTCGTAGTAGTAGTGAGGGCAAGAGCTAACACATTCGTTCGTGGAGTGCAACAGATAGAAATACATATTACAGGAAAGACAGTCTGTGGGTCGAGGCCCCTTACACTCCTTACAATTCATGTGGCATCTCTCACATGATCTAGTGGAATTTTGTGCAAAATACCTGAAATAGATCAGATAGGCATAGCTTTTGCATAAAGGCCAGCAGTGACAGGAAAACCAACATTTGTTTAATCCTTAGCTTTTTACAGCGATTACATAAAATTATAAAAATTGTACTAAAATGAACACAGGCATTTGTAATCTCAGTGAAAATAAAATTAATTTCATTCCCTTTGGCCACTGGAATTCATTGACAAAGCACAATTCTGAATAGTGTTTACAGCAAAAATTTCTAAAATCTAAGTTGAATTGCTGTATAAAGATTTGAAGTAAGGGAGGGTTTGTGTGATTTTGCTGACATACAGTCATTAGAGTTTTCCAGTTTAATGGGATGGACAGTCAGTGTGATCCATTGAACTCTAGTTTTAAATTAAATGGACTTGAAGTCATAGGTTCACTTTCTAAATTTGAATTTCCCAAAAAACCACTGAATTCACATTTGGAACTCAAATGGATTAATTATAAAGTTTCTCTCTGGAATTATGAATGCTCAGTTCAAAGTTGTTTTAATGGTTGCTTTTGTTATCACCAACTATAAGCATTAACTCAATGCAAAGAAGAGTATAACCTTATCCAAACTTCACGTTAAGTGGAGGCCACAGTGATGGTTGGAGGCTCTTCTGCCTGTGCTCAGGCTGACTGACATATAACTTAGCATTGCTTGTTCTATTTCACACTGTTCTGTATAGAGATAGCCAAGAGCATCCTCTGAGTGTAAGCATATCCACACCACATCTAAGCAGCTCCCATTTGGGCACCAATTTTGGAATTTTCTACTGTGAAGGGAGGCTTTCCACCACTAAAGTACTGTGAAAATACAAGAAATTTTCTCCTGAAAACAAAATTCAGTTCTATTTCACACTGATGTGGAATGCTGCAGTGATCTAATTTCTCAAAGCTCTCTCGTGATGCAGCTCTTAGCAGAAGGTCTTGGGCCTTACCCTGCTGGACATTGGGTTACACATCCTTTTCCTTGTCTGTACCAACCCAGTTTGCAGGAAAGGCACTGTGAGCTGTGTTTCCCGATGCAAGTGTCACAGGTGCTGTGACATGCAGAACATTGCCTCTCCATGCTGTCAGCATAATATCCATCTGGGCAGGTTTCAACACAGGTTCTGTCTGCAGAGACAACAGTGCAAAGTAACATCATACTCAGGATTTGCTCCTATAAAACGTCAGGCTGCTGTACTGGAGCAAACTGTCTATCAGCAGGAGGTGCTGATAGATGATATATCAGAACAAGAAAACCCAGTGTTGGGGTACAGTAATTATTTTTTTATTCTTTTCAATTAATTAGTGCTCATTTCTATGTTTTATTCATATTAGCAAGCTCTTCAGGACAGGCAGGTTTTTAGCTTTTTAAAAAGTAAAGTAGTATAATAATGAACAGCAGATGTGATTTTTCTTAGAATAATCAAAAAGTAGCAAGGCAAGTTTTTATCTGCATTGCTGTTTTGCCTGGTTTTCACTCTAAGCATCAATCTAATTTTATTCTGTGTAGATGATGAATCTGATGGTAAATTTGAGATTCAGTGACATTCATTTACTGGTCTTTACCCTTGTTTGTGCTTCTACTTTATGTTATGGAATTAAAGCCAAGCAAGTCCCACTTTTTTCATTCAAATTTCAGTCGCTGTAGTAGTAATCCTGAATGAGAAGTTAGTAGCATTGTAATTAGCTGCAAGTGTGTAAAGCCAATAAAGTAGTAAATTACAAGTTGCTTGTGCTTATTACATATTTGTCTTCATCATTTGCTGCTTGCGTTGCAATTGGGCAAAGAAAGATACTTTCAGGTTCAGGTTTTTTGCATTTTTATCTCAGTTCCAGTATGTTTATCTGCTTTTGTTCATCAACTTTAGCAGTTATAATGGTGCAAAACAGCTGAGTGTGTTGATTAAAAAAGGCAAGTTTGATGCAAGATGCCTCAGAAATATAACAATGTAAAATCTGCATTAGAATTAGACTCAAAGAGCTTAGGGTCACTTTTAATTTACTGTTTTCTAGATCTTTCCTGCAAGAAGGATTATTTAATATTTTTTCTCCCAATGATATTTTAAAACTTTTGTTTGATTTTAGAAGAATATGCAGAGAAGAAATGTTTTGGTGTGGGGATTTTATAATTTTTTCCTATTTGTTTCTCATACTACCTACTCTTTGCCTGGGAAGTCAGGAAAGTAATTTTACACCTTAGCCACCAGGTAAATGCGGACTTAATGATCTCTTTTAGCAGATGCTTCAGTATTCCTTTGCTTATCAGATTGCTGCAGGGATTAAACAAGCCAACATGAAAATGTGTGCTTTTATGGATACATTAATAGCAGCAGCAACAACAACAAACCTAATGATAGCCCTCTTTTAAAGTCCTTGTGGGAAACAATAGGAAGAGTACCAAGCAAATTAAACATGCGAGTTTTTTGCTATTTAGAAATCCTGCATTAGGCCCTGTGAGTGGCAAGCCCTGCCAAGCAGAGTTCCCACATAGCCCTGCTGAAGAAATTACCTCTGCTCAATTTAACTACTTGTCATGTACTCATATTATTTAGATTAGTTGATGCAGCCGAAATGCTTTGCAAATGTGACAAAAACTTGTCTTTTCCATGCTTTTGGAGTAGAATGAAATCTAGAGGCAGGAGAGAGACACTTACTGAGAAGGTATCGTTTATTTGCACAGCTAAGACACTGGTGTTCAGTGGGTCCTGAGCACTGAGTGCATTTCTTGTGGCAAGATTTGCAGGTCTGAATTTCCTCAATGTAGTACTCAGAGGGACGGCAGTTTCCAGGTAACGTGCAGTGCCCATCATGGTTCAATATCCATCCATTTCTGCAAGTTTGGCAGGCAGTGGAAGAAGAGCAAGTCTGGCATATCCTGTTGCATGCTGAAAAGGACAAACAGTAGGATTTTCACCATTTCTGGATTTGTCTCAGAGTGTTATTACAGCTCTAATTTTTGAAGGAGCAGCTGTAATCTCAGGATGAAAGCCCGAGGGAAGTAATTTTCAGTCTTATGCAAGTAGCTCCTTACGTTTTCTTTTGCATTAACACTGCTTTTGCAACAGTGAATAGTCTCCAGCAATTCTCAGCATTTTACCACAGAGAATGCCTGTAATAATAAACATACTTATCCTGGCTACCTCCCTCTCTGCTTTCTTCAATTTTTGCTTTTCTACAATAAACCTGATTATTTTTCTGCAATAGCTATCCTCTTCAACTCCAAGACACTGGTAAGGACAGTAGCTGTCACATGCAAGCCCTTAGGGGGTGGCCTTTAAACAGACTGACTTGTGTCTCAATACTCTTCTGGGGAAAACAACAGCTGCCAACCTTGGCAGTCTTTGGTGGCTTCTTCATAGTAGCTCCCCTCAGGGCAGTCTCCAAAACACATGCCGTTGTAGAGGATGAACAAGCTGAAAGTGCATGCTGTGCAGTCATCAGAATGTGGCCCATTGCAGTTCTTGCAGTCGGCATGGCAGGGAAAGCAGTGCTTGTCTTCAGGGTAGAAGCGTGAAGGGCATTCCTGCACACACTTCCCCTCATGCAGGAAAAACTCATCCATACACTCTACAGGGGACAGTAGAACATAGGTAAGCAAATTGGCAGCAAATTCTGAACTGTTTAAGTGTAACTCCTAGGAAACATTAAATGCTGGATTGTCTGTCATTACAGAAGTTGTCAGAACACCTTGAGAAGGTAGGTCTTCCTTTTTCAAATCTTTCCCCTCCAGAAGACCCACACTGACCTATCCCTCAGATGGTATCTTCTGTTTTACAGCAAGAAACTCTGAAAAAAGTCACTTGCTCAGCTTTGATGATATTAATGGAGCCATTTGACACTAATATATAGATAGCCTTTTTTCTCACATTTTTCTGCACTATGAACTTCCTGCAAACCAGGAATGTACATATCTGAAGTTTGGTTAAAGTTTATTATTGAAATGTTTGTCTTTGCCTAGAGCTGTGAATAAGTTGCTGTTTTATTATGAA
>WBND01001198.1:58543-74728 GCA_013398595.1 Tychaedon coryphoeus | reverse complement strand
CTAAGAGCCACTTAATTTCAAAATTATAATAATTTTGAGGGAGGGGGTTTACATTCTCCATTTCAAAGAGAAGCTTCTGCCTTTATTGGCAGACACCTGTCCTTCAAACCGGGACAAAACCCATAATTTTTAGCATCAAATCTAAATTCAGTTCAGTTGCATATGAGAAACTTCACAAACTTTAAACCAATCTGCATTTAAATTTGCCTCTAACATGGCTTTAATCAATATACTAAACATTACTACATACAAATCTAATGGAAATCCATGCCTGGATAAAAGTTTTGTGATTGAGTCCTAACAATTATACTGTCTCAATAAATAATTAAAGACTAGATGCCTCTTAGGTTTTTAGATGTATGCAAATTTTAGACATATGCGAATTTATAGGATCTCTAGTTTCTGCTGAATATAAAGTTAAACTCAGGTTTAAATCTGGTTCAGATTTAGGTTTCACATACCTCATCAAAACCTCTGGAAGTTGTAGCACTTACGGATTTTTGAGTTTTGTACAATTTCAATTAAAAAACCCAGTACCAGACCCACAGCTCACCCTGGTTGTGACCACAGAGTTTTCCATGAGTGTGGTGCCACTACAGGACACTATCAACAGCCAGGGCAAGAGAATACTATAACCTCAAGAGTTCCTGTGATTCATTTTTGGCACCGTATCTGGACCAGACCTGCCTGATTTTTGGCTTCTTTAAAAAGCTAGGGGATTCCTAGGGTTGTGTGACTCTGGTGTGGAATTTAGTGGTTTTAACCACTTTTTTTTTCAGTGTGTTTAAAAGTCAAAGTAAAACTGGACTTGCAAATAGTAAGGAAACATTTAAATGTCTTTCTATAATTAAAAACCCCTTATTTCATAAAGTCTGAATCAAATAAATTTTTTTATATGCCTGAAAGAGCTGAAATGTAAGTATTTACACCCTTTGAACCAAATTATGCTACTGGATAACATAACCACCTTACATGAATGCAAATTCCTGATTCTGCTAAAAAAAAAAAAAAAAGCGAAATCCCTTCAGCCTCCATTGTCTGCCATAGAACACATTTATGAATTTAAAAGTTTGGATCCAGAGTATTTTTCTCAAGAAAAAGTCTAAAACTGTTTTGTGTATTTTGTTATTCTTTGTACTTTGCTTACCTGAGAGATAAAAGCCTTCCTGACAGGAGTCACACCCATTCTTGTTGCAGCTATCACAGTTGCTAGGACAGTCTCTGCACTGCCCAGAGCTTTCATCTCTGTAGGTATTTTCTGGACAGTATTTATAGCAATGCTGCTTATACCTGTAAGATAAAGTAGACATCATTAGTAAGTTTCTTTTGAAGGTCTTTGAGTTAGTTTTCTTTGTGTTTCTAGGAATGGTAATGATAAAGCATGATGAACATAATGAACAGAAATTATTCCTATAATGAGGATTCAAAGTGTATTTGGAGTTATGTTGTTTATTCAACTAGCAAAGCCATGTTTCCTAATCTCAGGATTCTTAAGTATGATTAATTTAATTTTATTTTTTAAAGGTAGGCAGAAACTTGAATACATATTTTATTAAAAATTATTGTATCATGATTGTAAAGAGCTGATTGCTTGTAAAAACATATAATCCAGTGCCTTTGTTTATAGAGTCAACATAATCAAAATTTTATTTTCCAATTTTTACAGAGATCTGTAATTGCTGTCTTTGAAAAGTAGTAATGTTCTCTTCCCTCAATTTAATTTTAGCTTTTAATTAATTTTTTTATTCCTTTGCATAAACTCCATACATTTATCATTCTTATGAACTTCACATACCAGAACTAGACACAGCATACTAAAACTAAATTTGTTCCAAATCCATATGAACTGTTTAACTTTTTGACAGTTTTTGTTCCATATTCCTCTCTTCTCATATGCAAAGGTCCCACCAGTCCATAAGTTTTAACAGGTCTCAATACTGAATAATTGACTATGTTTTCCAACATAATGTTGGAACATAATGGAAACATGTTTTCTAACATTTCCCAAATCTTTTTCCCATTTACTGTTTCTCAGACAAGAAATTTAAAGGATGAGACAACATACACAGCACAGATCTATGTAGTTAAGTGCATAATTTTGCTTCAGAAAAATGTGTAGTCATGAAGAGCTATATATAGCGCTCTCTCTCTCTCCCTCTCTCTCTCTCTCTCTCCCTCTCTCTCTCTCTCTGTCTATATATATATTTACAATTATACTTACATGTAGTAGTTTTGAATGCATGTTATACAGATTCTTGGATCAACTGAAATTAAAGATATAAAATTATGTAAATTATTTTCAGAGTAAAAGCTAGAATGCCAAAAAGAATTTTGCTAAACCAATTTTATGTTAATATTTCTTACACTAAAATAATTACAGCCATAAAAAGAACATTGCTGTCTCTGAATCTCTGTTCAAATTTATTTGGAGATTAAATCTTCTGCAATCAGATCCTGGACTGTACTTTTCATAGTCACCTGTGTTTTTTTAGTCCTCAGGATAATCCACATATCTGGAAGGAACTAAGTCCTTAGGAAGTGATCATCTGAAAAGCAGGACCTTTACAGGGGCTCAGGTTGGGTCAAATGAACTCTTAAAAGGAGACTGCAACTTACCTGAAACAGTAATTTCATCCCATTTTTTTATTTGTTGCGAAGATAAGTTAAAAGCTTTTGACACCTCAAAAAGCATACTTTTCAGATCTAAGTAATCAGATTTAATTTCAAAATCCTGGCCTAGACAATACTGTTTCTATATTTGAAGAGGGGGTAATGGTGGAAGAGGTGGTCGTGCAAGTCTTTTGGGTAAGCTTTCCCACCAAAAAACTAATTTTTGTACTCAAAAAATCTGTTGAATTAACAGGAAAAGTATGCAACTTTTAAAACTCTTAAAATTATGTATTTGACTCCAAAAATGAAGAATATTTTTTATAACCTTTCCTCTATTATCTTCTAGTCATTATTTCTTTCACCTTAAACAAATATCCCAGAAGCAGTGGAATGGAAGGAAGCGAAACAAGCTAAGTGAATGCATTTATGAAGAGAATCACAGAATATTCTGAGTTGGAAGGGACCCACAAGGATCATTTGGTCCAGTTCCTGGCCCTGCAGAGCACCATCCCCTAGAGTCACACCATGTACCCAACAGTGTTGTGCAAGCGCCTCCTGAACTCTGTCAGGCTTGGTGCTGTGATCACTTCCCTGGGGAGCCTGTTCCAGTGCCCAAACACCCTCCAGGTGGAGAACCTTTTTCTGATATCAAACCTAAACCTTCCCTGACAAAATTTCAGGCCATTCCCTTGGACTGTCACTGGTTGCTGGCCACCACAGAGAGGAGGTCGGTGTCTGACCCTCCCCTCCTCTCTCCTCATGAAGAAGCTATGCACTTCCCTCAGTCTCCTCTTCTTCAGCCTGAATAAAACAAGCGATTTCAGTTGCTCCTCATAAAGCCTCCCCTCCAGATCCTTCACCATCCTTGTGGCCCTACTTCGGATACTCTCTGATAGCCTAATGTCTTTTTTAAATTGTGGTTCCAAAATTGCACTCAAGGGGGGACTGCACCAGTGGAGAATGTTCCCTTGTTGAACTTCACGTGGTTGGTGATTGCCCAGTTGTCTAATTTGTTGAGGTCTCTCTGAGGAACCTCCCTTTGATGAATTCAACATCTCCTCCCCATTTTGCATCATCTACAAACTTCTTAGCATCCCTTTCCAGTCCTGCATTCAGGCTGTTGATGAAGAAGCTGAAGAGCACAGGGCCAAGAATGGAGCCCTGCGGAGCCCCACTGGTGACAGGTCACCAGCTTGATGTCACCTCATTTACTGTCACCTCTTGTGCCTGACCCGTGAGCCAGCTGTCACCCACCCCATGATGTGTTTCCCCAGCTGTGCACTGGAAGTTTTGTCTGGAAGAATACTTTGCGACTATGCTCTTCATTTCAGGGAGAATAGAAGAGAACACTATGTTCTCTCCTGAATCGAGGAATCATGGAATCAATTAATTTGGAAAAGACCTCTGAGACCAGTGAGTCCAGCTTTTGACCAAACACCCTGTTGACTAGTCCATGGCACATACCCAATTTTTCCACAAACACTTCCAGGGACAGTGACTCTACCACCTTCATGGGTGCTCCATTAGGTCTAACGACCGTTTCTGTGAAGAAATTCTTCCTAATATCCAATCTAAACCTCCCCATGTACAGACAAAAAACATGTCTTCTCAGTCTGTTGCTTGTTGGCTGAGAGAAGGTCAACCTCTTCTGGCTACAACTCCCTTTCATGCAGTTGTAGGGAGTTCAGAAGTTCCCCTGGAGCATCCATTTCCCCAGGCTAAACAATTCCAGCTCTCTCAGCTGCATGGGGTTACTTTGGCCAAAGCATAGGATCTGGCACTCAGTCCTTCCAGCGTCCTGAAATCCCTTTTCATTAACTTTGAGCTTCTTGTTGAAGTATCACTGGTACCCCTGTGAAAGCAGCAGTAGGCAGTGTTTTGAAGGCTCTATTAACCTCTTCTTTTTTTGGTGACCTGATTTGGGCCCCAAGGAGGCAGCAAACATCCCTGAAAAGAAAGTCTGGTCTGCTGGTGGTTTAGATTATATTTGTTTTAATGATTATTTCCTTCAGTAATTCCAGCAGAAAGATGCAGCAGTTAACATTTCTTGACTGTTTTGATTCATGAAGCCCCTGAACTGCAAATTGTTGAAGGAGTAGAAGTACATGCTTTGTTTGTATATGTAATTTTAGAAGTATCTTTGGTTGGTGGCTTCTGAGCTAGGTAAATTTCTGGTCTGATCCATTAGTTTTCTTCTGTCTGGAGAACTTCAAACTAAAATCTGGAATAATCTGTGCTTGCAGAACTCAAGGTTCGGTCTCACATCTTAAGCTTTTCCAGTGACTTTTCCCAAGCCTGAATTTTACACAGAAAGTAATTTTTTCTTTCTCAGAAAAAGAAAAAAATTCAAAGAAAAAAGTTTTTTCAATACATGCCTTGTATCTTCAATGTGCAAGGAAATTCTCTTTTACCTACACTCTAGGAAAGACAACATATTCTAATGTAATGTTCTGCCTATACTGTTACGTCAGGACTGAAAATCAGAGAACAGTTCCAAAACTTCTGGGCATTTTTTTTCTGCACAGATTGCATGTTATCACCACAGAAGCTTGTAGAAAATCTTATTATCTGCAAATCTAAAACCCCTTCTGCAAGACTAACCTCTTGCAGATGATTCACTCTGAGATAAAAAAGCTGTCCTTATCATAATTTTGCCCTAAAAGCCAAGAGCTATTCATCATCAGGGATGGCTTGAAGAAATGAAGTTTTCCTTTCTCTTTCTTAGGTTGCTGTCAGAACCAGGTCAGTTTTCACTCATTTATCATGTAATGATAAATCTTCATCTGTAAGCCTGCGTCTGTTCACAGGGCTGCTCTTCCAGCTGCCTCACACTTCCTTAAATCTTCTTCAAATACTTTTCTTCTCACTCCCACAAACTCTATGTTCCTCCATTCCACTCTGTATAATGGATCTTGTTGATTATTTGTGTATTATTTATTCCCACTTTCAGCCTTTATAGCTTTATGTATTTCACACAGACCTTGTAACCCTAACCAAATTAAATAGTTAGGTTCTGAATGACCTTTGAGAGGGGCTCAAGCTTTACCTTACTAAATCAAAGAGGCTAAATGCCACACTTGGGCCTAAATGCCTCTTTGGCAGGCCTTTATTCTCAGGGACATGGCTCCTTGGGTTTTCCCAGTATTAATTTCTTTTGTAAGGTATCTTTGAAGGAGAAAAGCTCTCTCTATATGTAAAAATCTATAAAGTTTTATATATGTATAATTATATATATGTATAGTTATGTATATATGTATAGTTATATATATAAAGTTATAGGTATATAGAGATTTTATATATATATATAAAGTCATATATATATATATATGGATTATATATATACAAAGTTACATAGATATAAAGTTATAACTTTGCTGAACATTTTTCACTCTGCACCCTACTGAGGAGTACTTTACTCTCAGTTTTAGCCTTTGAAGACAACCCTAGTGCAAAGGTTGCAAAGTCATGTCATGGTGCTCACTTCAGAAATTTGGATGGACCAAAAGTTGGTATATATTGTATTTTGCTGCATGGAGATGAAGTATTCTGTAGGAACCCATAAGAACTATTCATAAGGTAAGATGTTTTACTTTCACAAGTAGGGTGAGGTGAGTGGAAGAGAATCCACAAGTTGTATTTTAAACATAGGAAATAAGAGCAAAGATTTTTATGTTCTTGCATTTTATTGATTCTGAAATTCTCTTTGAATAATTACTTTAAGTGGTTCAGAATCTACAGTTTTATCTTATTTTTTTCCCCTCTTGTTTGGAGTGTTGGCTTATGGCCACAGGCTTTCTAAAAAGGGAAGTTTGATTTTGAAGAAGGTGTCTGAAATTCATTATGGTGTCAAAAGTCCAGGGAAAATATGAATGCTATCCTGCAGATATCTAAATATGTGAGTAAATGAACTTACATTGAGAAGCAGAAAGTAAATGCTGCAATGGTATAAAGAAAATCCTTTTCCTAATATTTTTTGCAGCAGAACTTTGTCTTTCAAAAGCTGCTTTTTTTTGAGGAAACTGGATTCAATTTTGTAGACTTCATGATGTTTACTGGCATCCACCAGACAAAAAAGACATTAAA
This sequence comes from Tychaedon coryphoeus, assembly GCA_013398595.1. NCBI lineage: Eukaryota > Metazoa > Chordata > Aves > Passeriformes > Muscicapidae > Tychaedon > Tychaedon coryphoeus. The sequence continues at coordinate 68,035 of WBND01001198.1, read as the reverse complement.
ATTTAATCAAAACCTGATGGTCAAAGGTAATGAAGACCTGCAGTTCCCATCTTTCTGCATTAGAGGGAGCAATCATTCATTGTGCTCTAAAAAGCAGCCTCAGCATGTCCATGGGTTATAAGAGCTGAGATACCAAAGGTATGAGATATCATGAAGATAATCTTAGCTGTGTGGACTCAAGATGTATCCAGCACACTTTCTTAGACACTTTCTGTCCAGTATTGTGTTTGTGTTTGCTAGCACAGAAATAGGCGCATATTTAAGTTTTTAAGAATTTAGGATTGTACATCAGTACTGAGGTCACCCTCAGGCCTGGGCTTGTGCCTGTGCCAGACTCTGCACTTCAGGGCTCATGGAAGCTGTGCACAAGGATGCCAATTCAGCTTCCAGCAGAGTCAAATGCACCCCAGAGCAAATGGGCAGGACAAAGTGGGAAGGTGAACACCAACGTGAGCAGCCATTGCTTGGGCACTGTGTACACAGAGCTATAGATTTTCTGGAGAGTAACACTTTCTAAGGCAATGTTCCTATTAGCATATCCCAGGACTTGTCCGTGTCTGCAGGCAGAATGGTATCTGTTACCATTAAAGCTTCTTTACATCCTTAAAATATTAATCTGCATTAATGAAGTGAAACAGAAAGAAAATAATTACCTGAATTTAAAATAAAGCATAATTTGTAGTTTAACTAGATAGACTTACCTGACATCGATTAAGTCTCTCTCTGAGCTTCTGTCTTTGCTCTTAGACTTTTAGTGTTGATACAGTAAAGGTATATTCCCACTGGTGCCTCAAAACAAAATCCATTCCAAACTTGGAGGGAACCGAACAGATTTGACTACATTCCTTGAGGATTCCAGAAGGTCTTACAAATACTATCTACTTCAGTATCCTCACATCTGGTGAAGAATAACCTGCAGTGTTACTTACTGTGTGGGTTTTACTTTTTTCTCTGAAATGCCTGATATGGGATGCAAAGTATGAAACCATTATAAAAGTATGATACCTCTGTCTTAATCTGGATGTAGATCAAAAAGAGAAACTGCCTATGCAGACTTGCTCTATTCTGCTGGCACATGGCATCATGCTAGAAGGAAGTAAATCTTATTAACTTTCCTGTCTGTGCAAAGCAGGACAACATTTCCCCAAGGCTGCAGGTGGTGGTTTAATCTACTATTTTGTGCCTTGTGAAAAGATTTTTTGAGCAAAACTAGTAGGAAAACAGGCAGTTCAATTATCTTAACATGATTATATATTCCTCCTAAAACATGACTTCTCTACAGCTCTTAGAATAAATTATTCAATTGTGTTAAAGGGAAGATAGGACAAAGAGACTGCAAGACCCTCCAGCATCCACTTAATTTTAAAAGGGAGTCTGTGGAAAGACTGTGAAGATGTGAAACTAAATGTAGCATATTCCTTATTTTCTCACCTTGAAATTTTAGTATTTTAACTAATATAACTAAAATTGTAATATTATATATACTATATAATATTACAACTAATAACTAATATTAACTAGTTTTTAGGTTTTTTTTTGGCAGTGTAATTTCTCTAAAGCTTGCAAAAGAATGAACTTCTTGTAAGAGATGGGCATTAGTTTTTGTTTTTAGGGTATTTTTATGAAAGTTTCTAAATGCATCAGCTTTCTGATTTGATATGAGAAAGCCATTGTTGTACTTATCTATGAGTGAAGTTGTTGATATGCCTGAAAACTCACTGGATGTTAAGAGTAAAATATCTACTATATAATATTGATAGATATAGGTGTCTATCACAGCTACCTGACTTATTTTAAGTTGAAGCCTAGAGGTTCTGCTTTATTTAAAAAATACATTATAATTTGAAAAATCTGCTTGGACTGTGCTTTTAGGCCACTTCTGTTCTTCTTTTCTGAGTAGAACTAACAGTAAATCCATCTCAGACTCTCAGTAACATATGCATCCTGAGCACCAATGACTTTCCTTAATATAATGCCTGTAAATAAGCTTTGGCATCTTAATATTTCTGACTTTACATAGCAGTGAAAACTAATTCAGTCTCTGTTTTACCTGCATCCATTCTGTTGGTCCTTGAAGCTCTTAAAAGCCTTCTTTTAAATCAGAACTTTGAGTTCAAGAGTCGAAAGTATGGATGATTAATATTTAGGAGATCAGTGATAATCCCAGGAAAAAGGCAAATGAATACAGCCCTTTTTTCTGTATGCCAGCTGACCATGAACAGCCTTCCAGTCTCCTGAGTCACTAGAAATTACTATTTTTTTAAAAATGTTGCTATTCATACATATTACATTTCTCCCTAATTCAAAACACCAATTGCCACTACATGGTTTCAGAAGAAAAATAAATAATTTGAAGTCACAATCATTGTAAAAAACACAGAAAACATTAGCATGGGGATGTAACATCTCATAGCACCAATAAAGATAGGTATTGAAACATAGACTCTCACTTAACTTCTCCCCTCAACCAAGCAGGCAGCTGCCATAAATTTGGATAACACACCATACAAAAGGAGGCCACAGTGCAGTTGCATTCGTGTTAAAACCATCTCTTCATGCCACATTATTAACAGGGCTGTTGTAGTCAGAGAGAAAAGCCTTAGGCTTGACTGAATTCACACAGAATGGCTGGTCATCAGCATCACAGGATATTTTTTATGGTATCACATTTTAGCTTGGACAACTGGCAGAAAGAAGGAATCATGTGATGAAAATCCTTACGGTAAATTACGTAAACCAGCTAGCATAGCCAGAAAAAGAGCTGGACAGAGAGTTGTGGTTTAGGGTTTGTTGCAGATAATGGCATGCCAAAACTGTGCAGTTCTAAATTTTGCAGAACTGGTAACTCAAATCCAGAAAGTGTCCCAAACCATGGATGGCAGTCCTGAATGTGAAAGGTACATTTTTTTAATGCAAAGAGCATAATTTTGCATTCAAGGTTTTCACTTCTGTAACATGACAAAGCAGAATCCATGCTTGCCTGGAGGCAGGTGCCACACCCCATTTTTCAGACTCCCATGGGACTGTAATCCTTCACCCATGGTTGCACACATCATACTTGCTGACTTATTATGAACAGTCTCACTTTTCCTGGATATTCGGGCAGGAGGAGAGCCCCCTGAAACTGCAGGGAGGCTGCAGCAGCCACATGGCAAGAGCTTTGTGGTGTGGAAGCTGAGATTCCACCTGAATCTCAAACCCCTCTTTTTATTTAACACTGCTGGTTGCATTTTCAACTCAGCGTATTTACTTTCTTTTCTGTTTCACAGGAACACCAAATGAACTGTGCATGAATGGGTGGATTAGCCTTCACCAACCATGAAATGAATACCTGGGATTTTTCAGGGCAGTAGCATTGTTATTAGCAGTAACTTGCTAATAACAGTAGCATGGTTATGTAGCAATAACTTGCTCTTGAGTGAAATGTAAAGATTGTTCTTACATCTATATCCTTGAAGAAAGAGCACAGGGTGGTGATCTGTTTTGAGGCATGGAAAATTTGGACATCTACAGTAAAATTCTGTGTCTGATAATAGCTTAATTGATTCAGAAGATCAGTAAATCTTTCAGCCTGAGTGTGGCATTCAAACTGCTGCAAATTTTAATGGCTAAATTAATAGCAAAATTATTCTTATTTATGCTGAATATAAATTTTAGAAATTTATTTCAAAAATAAACATAGTATGGAATATGATTTACTTGGTGAAGAAGCCACCCGCACCAATGACTAATTGCTCAGCAGCATGCGCTTCAGCTAATGACAAGAGTGAAGGGAACTAAATTTTCCCTACCTTAAGGATAACAATAAGGTTGATTAAGGGAATATTTACCCTGTGTGCAGTTCTGGCATCCATCTGAACATGGTACACAGTCTTCAGAGTCAGGATATTCCACTTCACCTGTGTTTTGCAAATCATCAGTTTTGGGTTAATTCTATATAATGCAACATTTGGAAGGACTCAGGAAAAGTTCCTATAAATAAACTTGATTCAAATCAATAAAGGAGAAAGACTTGTTTCTGCATAACCCACTCAATTTGAGGAAAATTCTCTTACTTTACAATAACATGATGCTAGGAGAGGATCAGAGCTGGAACTTAAGGACCTCAGGGTCAGGTATGACTGTATATTTCAAAATATTTTTTAATATGCTTAAGCAGATTTCTGTAAAAAATTAAACAGAGTATTTGTTATCTCCTACTGATGGCTTACCTTCTCTACAGTTATGTTTCTGACACACATTTTGAGTAAGGTAGTAGCCTCTGAAGCACCTTTTGCAGTGGCTGGAGTTCAGGCACACCTCACAGTGGCTGGGACAAGGCACACAGGTGTGCTCCAAGTGGTAGTGACCTGGAGGACAGTGGTCTCTGCACTCCCCATGATACAGGAAACGTTCCACCCCTTTTCTGTCTGTGTGGCAAACAAATGGGAAAAGGTTGTCAGCTATAAAGCGCATTTGGGGTATAAGAAGGAGCTTTATGAAGTTCCAGTGGAGATTTATGTCATATAAAGTGTCGTGCTAGTGAACAATTACTCTTTACATCCATCAGTCTAATAAAAAATAAAAATCAAGATTTTTCCATCACTGAGTTTTCTTGCAGAGGACAAGCAAGTGTTTGTAATGCATTGTACATGCAAATGTACAATTATTATTAGGAAAGCTAAGTGGCCCACTTCACCTTTGGAAAGAGTCAACCTGTGACTCTAGAGGATTAAACTGTAATCCTCATCTTCGTGGAATCATCTAGATTTGAATTTAAATAGCAGATGTGCAGCTATTAAAACACAAGCACTCTCTAATACATGAGAACTGGGAGATCCCCTGCTCCAAATCCTTCTGAATCAAGCCTGTGATAACAAAAGTAACTTCATGTGCCATGTGCAACATGGGGAGTTTTCTAAGCAGTTGCCCTACAGCAAAAATTATACATAAAACCGTGCTAAGTGTATTTCATTGCCTTAACTGCAGAGCAAGAATTTGCTTACCAGAATTTAGTTTTGAAAATGCAGAGAAAGCAGTTATAGTAGGAAATAATGCTGCACCATAGCAGAAGTTAAATTTTATTTATTTTACTTTTCATGCACAAATCTTTAATTTTCCTGCCTCCTAAGGATGTGAGTCTCATCAGTGTCTTAATTTCTTGATTCACAGAAATACAGAAATATATCTTTCCATCTTCCATATGGGAGAGATTTTGGGGAACAATTATACAAACTTGCTCTCTCATTAGACCTGAAGTACCATTTGAAAACTTCATCTACTGAGCCACATTTCCTAAAGTGAGAAAGTCAATCTTATCATCAGTATGACTAATTAATGCAGCCATGCTAGTGTTTGCTTGTAGTCTAGACACTTGTTACTAAATAAAGTCTGTGCCATTGTTGATTAGGACTGAAATGGAAGTAGCAACTAAAATGAAAAGGTTGCAAATACCACTGTGAACCCTCAAAAGACAGCTCATAAAAATTACTCTTTATTATAAATTACACCTTAAATACTCATTTTCAAGGACAGTTCAGACTAGTTGCACATACTTGCAGGTAATGGCCTCATGTTTTTGCTTATCAGATGTTAGCATAGGAAATAACTTCTGGAACAGAATTTGAAAAGGAGAATAGTGGCTTTTTGGAATTTCCACAAAATTATCTACTTTAGCCCACCTCTCAACCTAAGATCCACAAAAATGTGTGTTGGTGATAAGCTTCTCCTTGCAACCCCTTTTTGCTCAGCTGTAGGGACACAGCAATCTCCAGTGGAAGCCACCATGCTTGTTTCTTAGCCTTTCCCAGAGAGATGCTTAGGAAAGCACCTGGCTCCCTGCCTGCTTGAGAAAACTAGCTCAATTATAGCACATCCTGTGCACTGGGAGGGGGAAGCATTTATGAAACTTTCTTTTCCAGAAGCAGGCTCTGTAGATTTTCTGTCCCCCCCACTTTTTTTTTTTCTTCTTGTTTCTATTTCTGTTAACATAGCTCCTATTGAAAAAACACCAAGGGGAATGCATTGACAGGACAATACAGAGTTGTGTTTTCTTGTTCTTTAAAAACAAATTGAGTTTTAATTCCTTTCAGAGTCACAAGAAGATTATGATGCAGATTGGTAGTAAAAGCACTACTCATTTTATTGGGTTTAACAACTGGTCCTGAGAGCTGAGGGAAAAGGGAATTTGGAGGCCAAAGGAGGGGGAAAAGCTGGCAAAAGGAAATCTTACTTACCTGTTCCACAAGTGGTGCATTTGTTAGGTTCACTTCTACTGCAGTCCAGGCAGGTATGATGGCACAAGTGACACTGCTGCTCAAATTCAAACTTTCCTCTGGGGCATTGCTTAACACAGAAGCCATCATCAAAGAATCTTTTAAAGAAGACAGAGGCATAATTACAAATTTATCTACTACTTGTTCTTTAAATCTAAAGAAAACTCAATCAATTCTTCTCTCATTCTGTTCGCAAGCCCTTGAACTTTAAGACTTTGTTTTCCTGATGTTATTCACAGTATTTACTATATGAAAAGTGTTTTGAACATGATTTTTAGAGTCGAAAGATGGTTTTTCTCTAAAATACTTTTCTGAGAAAAGTCATCTTTTGGTCCTTTACCTAGATTCCTTATATCACAATCTCTGACAATGGTTTCATGTGTCTGCTAAGAGGAAAGCAATACTTGGTCTTTCTTTGTGAAGAATAACCCATTTGTTTTACTTTAAAGACTGTCTTTAAAAAGTACTATGGCTTCAGTAATATGATCTTGTACATGAAGTCAAATATCTATCTGAATTTTGGCCTTTTGGAGGTGTATTTTTAGACTTACATGTTGTTGTGACTTAGGAATAGTATTTACCATTTAGTTTTCCCACTGAAACACTCCAAACCATGCTCAACTGCCTGTCCTCCTTCCCTCTCCTCTGCTGAGGGTGGAGAGGAGAATCGGATGTACAAAAAAGATCACAGGTTGAGATAAAAACAGTGTACTGGAAACAGCAAAGAAAAAAGAATATGAACAGTAACAGCAACAATATCAATTACAAAGCCTAAAACAGCTGAACAATTCTCATGCCAGTGCTCACAACCGTGCTGCAGGGAGCCCCTGACAATACCTGGCTGCACCAAGCCATGCACCTGGAACCCCTCCCCACACCCCTGGAACTAACAGTGCAGTGGTACAGAATAACTCCCAAGTCCTAGCCCTTCCTCTCCTGACCACTGTAGAAATTAACTCTGTGCTGTTTGGAAACAGGACATGATTCATCTCTTTATCATCTGTGCCTTGCCCAGATCCTACAGGTGTAGGATCCAGTTCTAGACCACACATATGTGTGTATACACACGTGAGCACACGTGTAATTTCCTACTCAGTGGCTGTTCCTCCAAGGTGCCTGTTAAATTCATTTAGTCCAAGACAATGGGTTCTACCCACCCAAGGTATCTTCCAAGGCAGGAGGGCTGGTGTGCTGACAGCCGGTTGCTGCACCAGGATCTCACAACTGGTGTACCTGGAACTGGGTATACTCGTTGTCCATGGTAGTTATGGAATACTCTGTGTGTATGTAGTGTCATTCAGCAACAAATATTAAACAATTCAACACTACAGACTGTTCTTACACAAAAAAGTCAAATGCCCTTGAGTAAAGCATCATGTTTCCCTGGCTCTCTACTTTACCCACCAGGTCCCATGGGTGGGTTTACCTTTGCTTGAGGTAGGACTAATTCAACCTGTCTTCCACAACATTCCTCATATGCACCCACAGAGACTTTATCCCCTTCTACACGGTTTTGTTTGGGCAGGATGAACTCCACTGGCAGAGCCTCAGGTGTTAATTAACCACATGGCCTTTGCTTTTTGCCTGTGCTGCCAACCAAACTTTTTCCATTAGTCCAACCACCTCCATGGGCAGCTTGCTGAAGTTCATTGAGTCACTATAAAGGTAGAGAGAGCGCTGGCCATTTCTCTCATTCAATGATATCTAAAGTCAGCTGGATTGCTTTCAGCTCTGCAATTTGACGTGATCCACCTCAGTATCTTCTGTGACTTGCTGTGTAGAACTCCCTACAGTAGCTTTCCATTTTCAATGTATCCCTACAGTATCCATCAGTTGAGAGAGTATATTACTTCTCATTTTCTTTCAACCAGTTGTGTGGTGGGATGTCTTCAGCCTGTCACTTTTTCCTCCTCCTCTGATGATGAAATTTTTGCCTTTGGGCCAGTTTATGATGGCTTCCAAGATCCCTGGGCAATCATAGTTTCCTGTTTGAGCTCACTGTCTGATCAGTTCAACCCACTTATTCCATGTAACATCAGTGGATGATGTGTGGAAGGGACTTTGTCCTTGAACATCCAGCCACTTGCTGACAGAGTGCCAAGAGGAGCTGTGCTTCAGCATCAGCCCCTTCTGAAACAGGTCAAACCCCTAATATAAGCAGTCAGCATGTCCTTTTCAGCTGGGCTGTAGCAGGCTTCAGATCCCTTGTGTTCCAGAACCCCACTGGTTCTCCTCCACTCTCCCCTGAAGCTGTTTGCCAGACACTTCATTCTCCCTGGCTGCAGTGTGGAGCACATTTTTTACAGCCTGTCCTGTCCTGACTGGGCCCAGGGGCTACTGCATAAACAATCTCCTGTTTAGTTTGCTCAAAAGCTGGTAGCTGTTCAAGACCCCTCTAAAAGTCATTCTTCTTTCCTGCTGCATGATAGAGAGGATTTACAATCTGACTGTAATCTGGAATGTGGATACTCCAAAACTCCACAGCACTTAGAGAAAGCTCATTTTCTTGCTGTTTGATGTGGACATAGCTGCTATTTTGTTGACCACATCCATTTGAACCTGACAATGACCTCTTGTAATTTTTCTCCTAAAAATTGAATTTCTTGGGACTTCCCTCCACCTTAATTTGTGTTATGGTAAAACCTTTGGGATGATCTGAAGCATCTTCTCTCTGTTTTCTAAGTTTTCTGCTGTGTTTCCCCACACTATCATGTTATCAATGTGTTGCAAGTGTTGTGGAGTCTCTGCCTTTTCTATTGCAGTTTGGGTCAGTCCATGGCAAATAGCGGGGCTGTGTTTCCACCCTTGGGACAGGCAACTCCAGGAGTACTGCAAGCCCCTCCAGCAAACAGAGGCCTGTACTCTGCTGCTGAAGGAAAGGAGAAAAACACATTTGCAATATTGATCCACATTGCTGCCTTGGAGTCCAGTTCACACTGAAGTTCCCCCATATCTAGCACAGCAGCATTCAGTGATGCTGTGATTTCCTTCAGGCCACTGATAGTCTATTTTTTGTCTCCACTGGATTTACACATTGGCCATACAGATCACTAAGCAGTGAGAAAGTCTTGCTGGCCACTCACTGAGTCTCTCAGTTCAGGACTCATCTCACAGATGGGGGGGGTCACAGAGTCTTGTCATGGTGTTATCCATACACTGCTGTGGTAGCAATGTTTTTATTCTACCTTCAGCAGTCCCACAGCAGAAGGGTCCTCTGAGAGACCAGGCGAGGTGTTCA
>WBND01001198.1:8885-56743 GCA_013398595.1 Tychaedon coryphoeus | reverse complement strand
ATCCCTGTCCCCTGAGGTGGGATGGAGAGGAGAACTGGAGGCACAAAAGGTAGAGAGCATGGTTTGAAATAAGAACAATTTACTGGAAACAGCAATGAAAAAAGAAAATGAAGAGTAACAGCAAGGATATCAATAGCAAAGTGTACAGCAGTAGAATGATTCACATGGCAGCACTTGACCATGCCATGTTCCATGACTGTAAAGGGATCCCTTCCCCCACTCCTGGAAATAAGATCAGGTAGCATAAAAAAACTTCCCAGCCCTAGCCATGACCCTCCTGTCTACTGCAAAAATTAACTCCATCCTGGCTGGAATCAGGGCATACATCTATCGATAAGCATGTAGGAGTCTGGCTGCTAAATGATCTTCTTTTGCTGGATAATTAAACATTCGCTAAAGAATCCTTTTATGTGATGAAAATTTATGGTCCATTTTTTACTGTTGCTCAATGTTTTAATCTGCCTGGGAGAAAAATAGAAATGCATCAATTCATGCACCATTCACAGACTACTAAAAGAATATAAAATAAGTTAGCTAGATTTTGACAGTGTTTTCCCTCCTAAGAAAATAAGAAAAGGAAGGCTGTAATCCTCAATACTTAACTGTTTTAACCACTTTGCTAACTGAGGACTCGGGATTCAGTTTCTAGAGAAGCTGAGTGCCATTTTGGCTCTTAGTACAGACTTTGAGTACACCTAGACAGCAAAAGGCTTTCCATTACATTAGGACAGTGCACGTTTTCTTGGAGTCAGCCATTGGCATTAGGGAATATCTGCAATATGCCCTAATAAATTTCAGTTGCTATGACCATTTTCAGATGTGTTCTGAAAGAAAAGGAGAAATATGACAGAGGCATTGGAGGTAGCTGCACTATGTTTATATGGCATGCAACATTACTGAGTTCAGCTACATGTGCTAGGTCTAATGATAGCCATCCTTACAAGCAGCTCTCACAGTGGTAAAGTATGTTTTTCTTCCTCTTTGTTATGTTGCCTCTAATGGGAAACACCTGGTCAGATGTTGTCACTAACCTTGGCTCAAACTGTAAACAGATGGACAAGGAATTTTGTGATAATCTGTTAGTCTGGATAAGATTTTTTTTTCTTTACAAAAACCCAAAGAACAACAGCAACAAAAAACCTCAAGTAGTACCATTTTCATTTATCAAATGATATTACAGTGATTTTATTATTAAAATAAATTGACCCTGGATTTTCATGAGAAACTCTTGCCTCTGGGCAAAGTTCCTCTGCACTATTATTTCTTTTACTGTAGACTGTCCCACTTAATATGACCTCTTCTAGCAGCTTTCATAATGCGAAGAAGGGTCTCAGAAAGATTTTTGAAACCTTAGATACCAAAATTCAGAATTTTTAAAGAATGAATCATGGTGGTTAGAACAGCATCCTCCCAAAAGATCACTGAGACCTCATTACTGCAAACACCTTGGTGGTTCAGCATAATGGTGCTTGGTTCCTCTGCTTTGTAAATATCTGCATGTAAAGATCAAAATATAAGTTGCAAGGAAGGAACAGACAATGTAATTTAAATGCCATTGTGAATGGGATAAATCCACTCCACAGTCCGAAATTCTTCCCAGATTCCCTCTGCTCTCATTTCTGACGTAACAGGATTTAATAATGCTTCCTCACTCATGATTTTTTTTGGACGCCAGTGGTCCTGGTATGTCTTTCATTGGCATAGTCATGTAATATATATTTTCAGGGCAAACTGCAGAGTTGCTTAGGGATTTTCTTTCCTTGTTGTAGAGGATCTGCTCCTGTTTTCATACTGATGGAAATGACAGCTGGCTACAACACAATCCAGTGCAGATTATTAACAACCAGAGTTATTTGTGTGAGAATACAGCTATGAGTAGGAGGTGTAAAAAAACAGCAGTCTTCTGGAATAGGTGTGACATGACAAACAAAAACCTCTGATTTGCAAAGTCCTGTGGAAAAGCATCTTTCAATCCTCATGGCAGGTTATAAATATTGGACCAACCCATGACACCTCAGGTAGGAAATGATGTTTAGGTGCTATGAACGTCTCCCAAAATTAGCCAACATCGATACTCATGCCTTGAGCCAATCCTCATAGCTGGATAGAGCTGCAGATGCCCTAGATTCTCATTGTGGGAGTTGTCAGTTGTGATTCCAGCAGTCATTATTTAGAAAGGATGACAATGAAAGAAAGTCTGTTTTACATATAAAAAGGAATTTTTCTTTATCTGTGAGAATCATGCTGCTAAACATTAACTGCTTGTGTAGCCAGCCATTTTGTTTACATAAAAATTGTTTTCTCAAGTCCCCTAGATTTTTTGCCCTAGACACTTCTTGCTTCCATAGTCTCTGCTAAACACAATACAGCCTCTTCTCCAGATGATAATGTGAGATCTTTGTACTGCACTGTGCTAGGAGACAATTACCTTGTAGGTGGGCAGCTGATGCAATTGTCTGACCCAGGTCCAATGCATTTCTGACAGGACATATCACACAACTGGCATTCTTGGGAATCATCAAGATATTCCCCTGGTAGAAAAAAAATAGTTTATTTCAGATCAATCTTCTCACAACTTAAAACCCAAAAGAAACAGAAAAAACCCCCAAACTTTTCAGGTTGGAAAACATAATCATGAAGAGGAATTGGATCTATTTTTAATTACTGAAATGATGCCACATTTCAGTGGCATCAGGAGAACAAGTACTGGCTCTCTTGGAGAACCAGGATAATCAGAGCTGTTTGTTTGTTTGTTTGCTTATTAATTTTTCTTTTCCATGCAAATTTGAGAAAGGGTGATTTTTGTTTTTGTTAATTTATTTTGCATCAGTTGAAGTAATGAAGATTCACAAGTTACATCAAAATCAGGAGGAGTATTCATTATTGATATCTTTTGAACTCGATTGCAAGATGCAACATAAAGGGTTTGCTGTCGTGGGTGTGGATATGTTACATGAGGAGTCCATCTGTCCATCAGACAGAGACCTGTTGGTGCTTCCCAAACCTCTAGCTATAGAATATTTTGTCTCCCTCCTGGGCTGCTGATGAAAGACCCCCTACCTAAAAGACCTAGGCTTTCATTTTGGCTGAATTGAAACTTGGTGCAAAAGTGCACATCTGGACTTGAAAAAAAATTTGTATTGTATGGATTCCTACTTAAAACTGATTAATTATATTAATAATTAAAGCACTGGTCCAAACTGATAAACTGCGTGCCTAATAACTCTCAGGGCAGAGATTTGGTAAGCAGTATGAATACTTTATTTGTGTGCAGCATCATGTGAGGACAGTAAATTGATTTATCACACAGTTTTATAAAGCTCAAGATTGGGTCTTTTATGTCAGTTTGTTTTGGGAAAATTTATTATTACTGAGTCTATATATTTAAGGAATTGAGTAATGGAAGAGGCTGGGCAAAAAGTCCTATATAATACATAAAAACTATAGTTTCTATGGATACTTCAATATCAAGCAACTCTTTCCACTTGCATCGTGGCTGGAAAATCCAGATCTGGCAAATAGAGTGAACTTTAGGAATCAAAACACAAATATGAAATTACTTGGCTTTGGCTTTCACTTGCAATAAGTTCCTTACATTTGAAGAGCAAAGGCAGCACACAAGCAACCACTTATATCCATTTAAAACAATGTAGGGGGGAAAATTTTTCTAAAATACTGCAAATTATGTTCTCTGTCTGTTGTGTTTTTAACAGTTGCGTTTTTACATATTAAAAATTTTTGTACTAGTTGAAAACTTCTGGTATGCGATATGAGCTAGGATAGTACTTATATATCTAAGGGGATGGGAACAGCATAGGCATAAAGGCAAACTGGAACATCTAAGCAACTCTGGATGATTCCTGGGGTACCCAAAATGTAGGCAGAGATGTAATATTTCTTTTGTAATGATTTGTGTGTCTTCTAAAGAGAGGAAAAAAGTAAAAGACAAGCCAAAAAGCCAGTGATGGAACCACATAAACCATGAAGACAACGCTCCTCAGAGATTGTTCTGGGATCAGTGATAGCTGGGAAGAAGTTCAGACTGGGAGAAAGTGAAAAGCCTTCTGATGAGATCAGGGAAACAAAAGTCTTTAAACGTGTACAAGTTCATACATTTTTATAGTTCTCCTTATCCAAAGAGCAATTTGTATACATCTATTTCTGCATCTCTATATATTTATGTATCAATTTCCATGCATTTATGTAATCCCTTCCATGCCCAAAAAGGCCAAACCTTGAACTGTGTAAACTGACTAGCTCTGTGGAACTGGTGCAGCATTTCTGACCTGCAACACTGCATCTTTTATGAGTAATTGCTTTATAGGACTACAACTAAAAACACTAGAAAAGCTGTTACACATATAATTTAGTAGGATCCTAAATTTTTCTAGAAGTTGCTCAGATAACATTGTTCTATTGACGCATATCTATCACAATACCAAACATTTATAATTTTCACCTTCTAGAAAAAAAAATCTGGCCTTTGGGCCATTGACAGATTTGGTTAATATAAGCCTCTTGAGCCTTTTTGATATATATCCAGAGGATGTAACATGGAATCCCACGTTCTCAAATGCTTTATGAGATTTTAATATATAATTTTTCATGGTTTGGGAATGACACTCCTCACTGTGACCTCACTGAGACTCACCTAAACCAGATGCCACTCGCTTGCTTTCCCCTCCTCCACTCTTTTCCCCCTCCCCCTTTCCTCTCTGGGGATGGAGTTGAAAATTAGAGCCACAAAAATGTGAAAATCACAGGTCGAGATACAAACAATTTACTGGAAACAGCAATGAGATAATGAAATAGTAAGAGCTACAGGATTAATAACAAAAGGTTGAAATTATTTACATGGAAAATAAAACAATACTGGACTTTTTTGCCCTCCACCCTTTCTCTCGCCACCGGAATGAGAGAGCAAATCCCTGTGCTCGCCCTTCAAAAGTGATGTGAGATGGTATCCAATAACATAAGGGTCTGGCCATGCCCTCTTCCCAGATAGTACAAAAAATTAACATTGTCCCAGCTGAAACTAGGACAAATTTGAGATATATCTATATATATATATATATGTATACACAGACACAGACACACACATATATTTGGACAACAATACAACCACGAAAAAATGCAGCATCTGAAAAGACTTCCCATTGCAGGTCTGATGCTTGAGTGTGTTATTTTATTGGGTTTACATCACTGGGAAGTCTGTCAGGGTGATTTCATTACATAATTACTTCTCTGATGTTGTTTTGTGATACAAAAAAACCCCAACTTTTCTGTTTCTCCTTTACTATACTTGCCTACATTACCTCTATGCTTATCCTGTGTACCTATACACTGGGCCTAAGCTACTAATTCATACATCTCAGCTGTGCATTCAAACATAGCGGAAGTACTTAGTTTTAAAGGTTTTAGTTATTTCTATTTTACGCCTTTCATTGGAAGCAGTGTAATTCACTTCAGCTGTGTTTGGAATAGTGCCAGAAGGACCAGTACTGTGGCACTGAACTGAAGCATTTTAATGAATACTATGAATTAATACATTTTAATGAATTACAAGAATATGCACAGAAAACACTTACATATTTGGCCCTCTGAATTACAAATGACATCTAGAGCCGTAGCTCTGACATGTTAACAATATAGTTTTTGGTGGATATTCGAAGAGTTAACACTGAAATTCAAAAAAGACTTTTAAACTATTCCACAGGGCAGTTCAACCATCTGCCAGAATTCTTTGTGAGCAATGTATTTCTTTACAAATCTTGCTAGATAAATACAGGCTGCCAAAGTCTCAATCCTTTTCTTCTTTTCTGTATTAGAAATCTTTATCTGTCTAACATACTTAATAGAGGAATACTCTCAGCAATGGGTCTTCACTTAGCTTTCAATCAGGCAGTGATTATCAGTTCCCTGGGTCATCTCACATTTATCATTCATTATGGTGTTAGTTCTGCTATCTTGTTACCTTGTTTAAAAACATTTGTCACATTGTTAAAAAAAGGAAATTGGAGATATTGTAGGAATAATGATATGTTAACGGACTTGATTCCTCATAATAGGAAGGTTTTAATGCAAAATTTTTGTGTCCCTAGTTGAAAATGTTTAACTCCATATTTGGGCTATGTCAGGTTTCAAATTGTGCCTTTAACTGAATACAAAATCCCTATACTTAATGCTCAGCCCTATCAGATGCTTTTTAAGTGAGGTAGCAACTATTCCTCCCCTTAAGGAGG
The DNA here is from genome assembly GCA_013398595.1 of Tychaedon coryphoeus. Taxonomy (NCBI): domain Eukaryota; kingdom Metazoa; phylum Chordata; class Aves; order Passeriformes; family Muscicapidae; genus Tychaedon; species Tychaedon coryphoeus. Next base: position 50,501 of record WBND01001198.1, on the reverse strand, counting down.
TAGAAACCTGAGTTGCAATAGTATAATCAAATTAGTTTGCAATAGCAAAACTAGAACCTGTCTCTCCTGAGTTCCAGTCTGGAGCACTTGTCTTAGTTGCCAAGTCACTCTATATCTTTGCATAAGCAGCACCGAGTGTACATTTATCTTGTCACTATTCCTCTCTTGCTGTCCAAAACCTGTGCCATTCATGGACAACACATGATATTTCAGGAGATCAGTTAGATGAGGTTGTGAATATCCTTGTCAGTCATGCATGGAGGGGTGCACTTCCATGTGCTGGCCGTCATAAATCCTTTTCTCTTGCAGTCCTTCCGTGAGACTTAGCCACTGCACGTGTCACTTCCCCACTTTGTTTGATCAAAACATCATTTTTTATATAATCTAATATAAAATACCTAATTTTAAAATATTCTTTATTGTCCACAACATTGCCGCAGTGGTTTTTCCTTAAAATAAATGGAAAAAAACTACCTTATTTCCTCTGTTTTGCTTGTTTGCTTTCACGGAAATCTGGATATGGAATTCATACTTGGGTTCTTTATATGTAATCTTATGGGTTATAAAGGTTTGACAAAGCAGATAAACACAAACTGCTCAGAATTGCTTTTCATCCATTAGCTACAAGAACTGAAATGAGTGGGTGTCCTGGGGTGATGTTATGGTGCTTGTATTCCCAATCGTGTGTTCTGTTTATGCCTGGTATTATGTTGCGTGCTTTCAGAACTGACTCTGAAAGTGAAGGTTTGTTTTGGCTGGTTATCAGCCGGCTCCCTTCCCCCATTGTCTGTGCTTAGGGGAGGCTAGGCTTGCTCGATAGGCTTTGCCTGCTTGCTTTGCTTGCTTGCTTGCTTTTGCTTTTTCTTATGCTTATTAGTTAGTTTAGCTAGGCAGTCCAATTTCTTTCCGTGGACTGTTTTTTTTTTTTTTTTTTCTCTCTCTTTCTTTTTTTTCCCTTTCCTGAATACCATTTGAATCTGTTCCAGACCGGGACCTGGGAAACACCAAGAACACCGGGATTTTGTGATCTGCAGCAGTCATCCACAGCGCCAGAGAGCGGTAACTGGCTGACCCCTTGCAGGAGAGACTTTCTGAGTTTGTCATTCTCTCAAAAGGGTGAAAGAGCTTTTTTGTCATCTGGGGCTGTTCATTATTTTTTTCTTGTGTTGGGGAGTGTTTTGTTTGTTAAATAAACAGGTTTTTTCCACTTTTCTCTGAGGAAATTCTTCCTGAACCTGGTGGTAGGGGGGAGGAGTCGTGGGGGTTTGTTTTCTGGGGGCTCCTTCCGGAGGTTTTCCCCAAATTTGCCCTAAACCAGCACAGTTGGTCTTAGGGAGCTCTCTGCTTTTTCTCATGTTTGGCTGTGATACATTTCATTTTGTCTGGCTTGTGGGATCAGGTCCTTGAGTTCTCTGAGAAAACATTAATTCATAAAGCTCAAGTAAACTAAAACTAGATTGCATGTAACAATCCGTGAAAATTCACCCTGGAGATTCTTTTTAAAGTTACTCTTTTGCTTAGCCCAAGGTCTCGGTGTTTGATAGATTACTCCTTGAAAGAAATCTTGCCATAATGTCCATGTCGTAACATTTTCAAGATGAAGACATTCCTTTACCCTCAGATTTGACAGTTGAACAAAATTTGCATCTGGTTTCCAATCAGTTTTCAGTTTTCAGTCTCCTGCTAATTACACAATGTCCAAATTTCTGTCTCCCTATTCAGAAGCGCAGAAGTGACAAAACTTCTGGATATTATGATTTGAGGTGATGAGAAGGATCCAGGATTGAAAGTCTTCTTTTCAAAAGTGCTCTAGGCAGTGACAAATGAGAAGGCTGAAAATAGGATATTGATTCCTAAGTCACTAAATCCCCCCCTTGTGCCAAGGTGCAAAGCAGAACCTTGAAAAGCATTGAACATCTCTTCCTGAATAGCTGTGTGCTGAGTGTGATATAATGATTTTAGGATGAAAGGCCCCTTTGTTGCAGGATTAGGTGAGATGATGCAGAGAGACCCAGGTTAGCTGTAATCATGGAAGTCAGGAGTGAGGAAATTTCCTTTATCAGACTCCACTGTCTTACATGGCCCTCTATGCTTTTCCCTGCAGAATAGAAACACTCACATTAGCCAAAGCTGCCTTATTTATTTCCAACACAAAGGGATTTTCCCTCCTTTTTGCAATGTGTACTTCTCCCCCCACTTCTACATAGTATTAATACAAGTGTTGTTAGAAACCCACTGAAGAGCCAGAGCCCTCAGCAGTACTGCCCACCTCAGCAGTGGGCATAAATAGCCCCCAGAAAGACTTTTTTTTTAATCACCTTTAAATCTCCCTTCCTACTAATTTTTAGGCATTTAAAGAATTTGCTTTAAAATTCCATTTATACTAATTATGTGGATGCCTGGAAGCATAAGCTGGCTGTGTTCATGGTTTCTCCCCTTCCCTGTGTAAGCACCTACGTAAGAGCCTGGCAAGGTGCTGCTCACCTGTAGCCTGAAATTTCACAGCCCCACAATAAAGGGGGGAGGGAAATGGAACAATCTCTGTGGATCTATATCATTAAAGCTCTGGTTTGTACCCTTCTCATTTGCTGAAGAAGGGAGAAATACTACAGCACTCTCAAAAATTCAGACTCACAATGGAAAAAAATGTGCTCAGGCTCTCCATTTCTTGAGCTTTCCAAGTGGAAATTTTCCTGTTTTATGTTCTCAAGCTTCCCATTCTTCGTAAAAATCAGTAGCTGAGAATCTTCTAAATGGCAGTGGAACAGAAACACCTAAACCTGACTGAAAACTATCGTACAGTGCTGATAGTACTACTTTGGGAAGCTAGGTAGCTGCTTGTGAAATACAAAAGCCAAATGTAGCATGCTTTGAGTAAAGCTGATGTTATTAGCACATGGAGTACATTAAAGATAGAATCCTTCAGTGCTGGAGGAAAACACACATCAGAGGCAACCAAGATAACAACAGTGCGTTTCTCTTTGTTATAAAGCAAGGAATACGCACTTCGTATACACGGAGCCTTTCCTGACCATTGCAGCATTTATGAAGTCTGATTTGAACAAACATAAACCTGAAGTGGGAAGAGATGCATGTTTTGGGGCAATATTTCAGTGGTATTATCCATCTTAAGCTAAGAAACTCCTGCACAGGCTGTTCATACTGGGCACCTTCAACTTAATCAGGATATGAGCAGAAATTTGCTCATAACTGGGCAGATTTTAACAAGCTGAGTATTGTCCCAAGATGTAACAACATAGATTTGTACTATTAATTAAATGCAGTTTCTGTTTAATTTGCAGACATGAAGATATATTAAAGTCTGAAAGAAACCTTCCATAAAGATACAAGTGCATCCTTGGAAGCAGAAGCAGATCAAATTAAATCTTTTAATGAGCAGTATAAAAGCCTAAATTTTATTCCCATCTGTAACTGCTCAGCCTCCTCAATACCCTTACACTGGTGATCTTCCATTGCTTGAAATCTTCCCTGGTTCCTGGTCTTCACCATAAGCCCCTCTGGGTATTACAGACTAAATATTTTTTAACAATCGCATGTTCCATGTTAATAATACAGCTCTTCTAATTCAGATACGGCTGCAGAGAGGCTTGGTGACACTGTTGAGCAGCAGGAAGTAATTTTGAATCCTCCTTTCAGCCCTGAAAGTGTTCAGAGGGGCTGTGCTAAAGACAGACACAGCAAGGCCAATATTTACACAACTCCATTTTGGTATGGCCTTGCTTTTGTAGTAAGAAATGAGGCTACTTTTTGGGGGAACGAATATTTGAGTTATTTTTGTATTTTTATCCAGTGGCATTGCCCAGAATGGCCCATTAGCATAGTCATGAGCACGACAGCTGACAGCAACCTGATCCGTGGAGACTGGCAATCACAATTTCCTTCCAACCCACATCTCAAGGACATCTGCAGGCATCAGGAGGAGGGCAGTGGACAGGCCAAGGACAATTGTGAAAGGAAAAGTTATGCAGTACTATCTGAATTATAATTAAATCATATTAGTCATGCTCCAGTAAGCATTCAGTGCTACTGTTGTATTTGCATGATAGAGCCATTAATTCTCCTCGGGTAAAAAAGTGCTCACCAAAAAAGTGCTCACCGCTCCTCAGTGCTCAGGCTGATTGGACAAATGGGCACTTAACCACCTTATTGCTCTCTACTGTGTTTTCTGGTGGCTGAGTGGTTTTTGCTTTGAAAAGCGTTGCTGGTTTCCCAGAAGCCTTCAACTAATCCATCCCTCAAACACTCAGAAAAACCAATAGATGATTGTACCAGGGTCATTCTTCTAAGCTCTCCTGTTCATCTTTGGCAGCAAATACATCACCTGCACATGTATTTGCTGCCAAAACCCAACAAAGACCAGCCTTTGGGGCAGCACAAAGAGTCTGCATTTGCTGCTTACTGGAATTATTTTTCTAAAAGACTCAGAGCTTCCTCCCCAGAATATATTTTCCTTTGACTTCAACTCCCATTTTAGAAGTGAAAACTGTCTCTGTTTTTGTGCATGAACACTGCTTTTTAATCCAGAAAGTAAGACCATAAGGATAATTTCAGGCATAGGTCAGGTATTAAACATTAACTCTGTGGTGTTATCTGGTATATTTGCACAGTAGGTGAACATTATTGCAGTCTGGCTTTATCCTGAGGATTTCAGAACAATTTTCATAGTAAGACTGCATGTTACTGTGTTCTGAAAGATCAGAGAATGTCCAAGGCCTTTGATAGGTCCAGATCCTCTCTGCTCATTGGTGTGGAACCAGCGATGGAAGGTTCAGAGCCTTAGTTTGTTCTTAGGGACACTACACTCACAACTCTTTAATTCTTGCTAATGAGGAGGATGTAAGCCCCAAGAGAGCATCATGACAGGTGTTAATAAATAATCAGATAATTATCTATTTCAATAAAAGACAGAAATGTCATAAATTAGTTTAAGTAAGACACGTAATTAAAATTATGTTAAACAGATTTTTTTTTCCCTAGTAAAGAAAATGCTCATCAAAAATATATTTTCAACCTTCTTTTTTTTTCACTTATTGAAAATCCCTATTCTGAAAAAGGTCATGCAAGTTGTTGTGCATCAGTTTCCTTTTGATGAAAACTTGACTAGGGTTTTTATTTGTATGCTGTAAAGCTTTTTTTAATGCCTCCTTAAAATATCTTGCACAGACATCTAATGGCAAAACTTCCCTTGGTTCATTCTATACCAATGACAGCACAATGGCATATCCAATATAAATATAAGACATGGCAATGGATCATAGACAAGTTATTGTTCAGCGAGCTGCACTGCAGATTAAAAGCTTTGACCCATATAAGATATCTCTTAGAAGTCTTAACAGGAATCTTGAATTTACAATAGGCCTTCTTACAACCGTTCAGTTAAATAAATATATTCATTAAAAGTAACAGATGGCTATAAAGAGAATTAATTCGGTCATCGAGAGTTGTAACTTGCATTTAGTGGGGGGTGAAATTGCTGTAGAGAGCTCCAGTGCCTCTGCATACAGGTTTACTCATATCTCTGTCAAACCTCTGAGGATCTGGTAACGTGGCACAAGCAGCATCCTGCTTTTACACAACAGATTCAGTTGCAAGGAATTTGACCTGACATTGGAAAGCTGCAATCACAACAGAGATTGGGGTCGTCTGTAAGGTCTCACAGGGAAATCTTTACTAGAAAATAGTGTGCTTCACAGAGGGGAAGTTTGCAAAGCCTCCCCAGGAAGAGGCACAGAGTGCCAGTGGATACAGGTGTGTGGGGGTGGGCAGGGGCTGAGCCAAATGTCCCAGGAGCTGCTGGTCAGAAGCATAAGATTTCCACTGACCCCTTCTGGCACCTGATCCTACAGCACTGGTGTGTGGCTGAGGTGAAGAGCTGCAGCTAAAAAGGGAGTAAGAATGGAACTCCATTGCAGAAAAGGAAACATGACACTCCCACACAACAGGCTTCTGCAGGATGTTCTGCAGGTCTGAGGCATGGTAAACTTTTTTTAGCATGTATGACTACTTTTTTGTTGTTTTTTTGACCACAGTTGTCTTTATTCAAAAACTTCAGGACTTGTAGTGAAGAAAGGGTTTAGACGTATCCAATTTGCATTTAAATCAAGGGTTCTCCTACACAAATATGAACTGGGAAATATCATGCTCTAATTATAATGGCATCTTCAATTTGCCATTGCTTTTTGACCCGCAGTATAAATAAAATGAAATCAATGAACAGATTTAAACTGATGCCAGACACAGTCTTTCCTGACATAGGAAAAATTATAATTTTGTTCATAGTTAGTAGCTTCTGATCTTTGTGAAATGGTCTGTATCCTTTCTGAGTGTCATTAACAGTGTCAAATACGGAACACACCGAACTACTCATTGAAGTAGAGAGGGAGGAACAATAATGTAAGAAAACCCTGCAACTGGGAACAAACTAGCTTTTTTCAACTGCAATCATGTTGCTGCAGTGATCCTCTAGTACAAGTACTGGCTATAGGCTGCTTACAAATTTTGCATGTCTCTGACAACAGCTATTAAGTGTAACAAACAGGGATGATCAAAGAGTCTGAGCTAACACCAGAAAATTCTGGTTTTCTGCCTAAAACACAGATTTATCCTTATTTGTCTGCTCATCTGGAAGATAAAGGTGAGGTGGGAGCTGAAACAAACAGCTCTTCATAAAACACTGTAAGTAACCCTTTTTCCAGGTGTGGTCTCACCAAACTACTGCTAAGAATGTGCCATCCCACATATGCATGCTTCTGGGGACTGACTGACAGGGAAACTGTGGGAATGATGACTAACTCCTTGTTTTGAAACCATGCTAGAACAGGTCAGTGACAACAAGATGTCTGAGGCCAAACAGTGGTGGGTTTGTTTTTTTTGTAGGAAATTCTTTAAATGGCCTCAAATATGCTTAAAATGATATCTGAACACATGACCCTTGGGAAAACTGCTGTTTGCTCTCCACTGAGGCTGTGGGACTTTGCATGACTGCAAAGATGAAACCTTCCTACCTAACTGCCTGAGCCAATAGGTAGTTACAAAATTCACTTTTTAATCCTGAACACATAACAGATTAGACCCATCACAAACCCTTACAGATCAGAGGAAGTCAACATTGTTACCATTAGGGTTCAGATATGGCTGTACTGTTACTACACAAAAGGTGGTCTTCACATAAAACAGGTATTTCTGCAATCATAAACTCCATCACTTAAACTAAAAGTAGTCTGTAATAAAATTAAACACCCAGGTATCTAAGTGCTCTATACCACAGAGCTACCTACACCCTTCAATAAAGATGCTTAACATATGGATCAACATGTTTTTCCAGACCAAAAGAACAAGAATTTAGGTTAATTTAATAGAAAAAATAAAATATGGAATAACATTGATTTTGGCCAGTATCAATTACAACAGAACTACCCTATTTTACAAATACCAACTGAACATTTTACACATGTACAGTATTTTTTTCAGTAAAAATGGATTTTGTTAAAACAATGTCAGTTTTTCTTAAAGAAAACAAAGTTATTAATTTCTTCTCTATTATAGTGTTAGAGACATTTGTAAGTATCCAAACAGATTCTTTACAATCCATTACATAATTAAATCTCAATAGTGAATATATATTTATATATAACATATATAATATTAACTTAAACTTTGAAAGCATTATGTTCTATTTAAACACGTTATACTGAGAAATGAGGCAGTAACAGACTAGTAGTTAAACTAGCACAAAGTTGAATGTTTATCAGGAAATTTGTAATGGGCACCAAAGGAGCTTGACTGCACTCTGTCACACTGAACCAGGCTGAAATAGTTTATCTGCTCTCTGCTAAAGAGGACAGTAGCTCTAAAGGTTTGAATTAGTTTGTTTGACATCCACAGTCATTTTTGATCCCCTTTATCTTCCAGGATTTACATGCTTGAACAGCTGAAATCCATTTTGTTTGTATGTCCTGGAACGCTAACTGAGAAAGACACTTCACATGCTTTAAGTATTATCCCCAGTAAACAGTATCTTTGAAGTTCAATTTTCTATTTTCTGCGAAATGACTGTCTTTTGAATAGTATGCTGAGTGAAGCTGAAGAAGACAAATTAAATAGAAATTTTTACTGGCAGTCATGTGCCTGGGTAGAAAAAGAGCGAGGCTGGGGCCACTTCTCTTATTACTCAGGACCATTTTACAGTGAGGTAACTCCATTTGACTTAGCAGGACTATTCCTGCTGAAATTTCTATTGTGAGCAGTTACAAGCAGATTCAGGCCCATCACGGCTCCAAGAGAACCACTGATTTATTGCCCTATATGCAATTTTCCTAGAGGTGTATTTGGCACAATTATAAATCCAGTCCTGTAAACACATCCTGTCATATATAGTCACACTGGCATTTACATACGGGCACTATGAAATAGTTCCACATATCTGTATGATAATATCCCCTTTTTAAATGAACATTACAAGACAACAATAATTTATGAATACTTCTTACATGTTAGCAATGTTTTCCAACTTCTGAGCATATACGTTACTCTCACTTATGCAGATCAAGAGAAGTAGTATATTCTAAATTTGTCCGCTACAGGAACAATGGGTTTCTTATGTTTATTTGAAATAGCTTTGACAATTTAAAAAAATAAAATAAAATCCTAGCATATCTGTTAATAAGCCGCCTGTCTAAAAATGCAATCTATATGACCAAAACCACATTTTGGGCAAACATATATACATACTGAATGTGATACAAAGAACAGCATACAGCAGAGGAAGTAAGAAAGAAATGTGTGCAGAAATGTTTACTTTCCATTTTTAAAAATAGTGTTACAAAAGGGGCAGAACTTAGTCCTGCACTAATGATGTTTCTGATCCCCTCAGGAACTCAAGTTCCCCCTGTCAATACACACAGCACAAAAAAGACTAATGCAATTTTTTTGTATTGTTTAGTTTTAATCCATGTAAACTTGTGTTGTATTCTTGAAACACTCTTTAAACATCTTGAAGTGGAAAGAAGCAGGAAAGAAGGGAAGAAAAAGAACCTTCAAAAAACAGGAATAATCCTAAGGTTGACAGGAAATCAAATCAAATGTTAATTTTGGCATCAAATGCTTTGGTCACACAATACTGACTCTGTGATCCTGGATGCTCAGCTCTAGACACCCAGTTATGAAAGGTAGGCGTGTTGTAGTTTTTCCATTTAAGTTCAAACAGTTTGCCATCTCCCCAGACAAAGTGGGAGGAGAGGGAGAAAGAAGGTGGTTTGCTTTTTATTTTTTTTTTTATTTATTTTTTTTTTTTTTCCCCTTTTTCAGTAATATGGATTAATCTGTAAGTCTACAGGAGGAGGAGAATGCTGGGAGGTGTCAGTTCACCCCTTTTGTTTACATGTTCTGCAACACAATTGCTGAAGCACCTTCCTCTGGCAGAGATTGTTCTTTTTCACCAGCATACAGAATCCTCCCTCGGCCCAGGACTCTTCCGTGGCTTCCAGAGGGTAGCAGCAAGAGAAGGAGGGGAGGTTGAAGGTTTGGAGAGCACGGCGTGTACAATGGAGGAAGGTTTAATTGGTCAGACATGCAGATTTGGTTGAAGAGACCATTCAGGAGTAGGTAGCAAGTAGGAAATTTGGTCCATCAAGAGGAATTTCAATCAACAGGATTTTTTTTGGTTTTTTTTTCAGGAAGAGATATTGTGTGGTCCAACAGGGAATGATTGGTATCCATTTATGAAAAGGAAAAAAAGATTAGAAAGAGAATAATTAGAACACAGTGATATTCACAGCAAAGGAATTTACTCTCAATTTTGATGAATGAAAAGAATAAAACAATCAAACCACAGAAAGAGAATAAAACATTCTTAACAGAAATGCAAATCCTGTAGAGTGAGCTGACTGTAACGCATTGAAATGCGACCATCTCTGCTTTTGTAAATTAACAGAAAAAAAGAGCCCAAACCCTCCTGGACTTTCCTTGTTACCCAAGACTGCTGAGAACACATGGTGTGACCCAGCATGGTGCATTGCAACTCCCCGGGGCCTTGCACGTCCATGTGCTGCCCTTCCACGAGAGCTACATTTGGAAGAAAGGTGGTGACACTACTGAGATGGGGCATCCTCACCCTCGGGAACTATGGTGTATGTGGTTGAGGCTGCACATGTACCAATGAAGATGGATTTATTCAGCCATATAAAAGACCAAATTGGTATCTCACATGTTTGCACTGCAGAAATCAATTGCAATACCATATTAGCATTACACTTCTTAATTTGTCTATCTATATCTGTTCTCTTCTGTACTTGCTTTAGACAATAGCTCTTCCAATGGCCAGACAGAAGAAGGCTCATCACTAGTTTACCAATATCTGCAATGTAACTTTACAATGAACATGATACTTTCCAAGGTTTGGAAGCCTATATTCCAACAAGAAGTGTAAAGGTCCACAGAAATAAGACTCAAACCTGTGCTCTTTCTTTTTTCAAGACTTCTTTAACTGTTAGTAAATCCAGTGGAAATAAGTTGGACCCAAGAGTCACCGTTAGCTTTTACTATATCTGATGTCAGGTATCTTCCCAGACTTTGTTCTGGTATTTTCCATTTGGATTGCACTTGTTGGCCTCTATTTAAAAGTAATTCACATGGTAACATTTTTAGGGAAGCACTGTGTTATTTAAGTGTCTCTGTAATTGTGAAATTTAAATGGAATTAATATTAGTGAATAACTAAGCCAATCATATGCAATAAGAAGGCTATCTTGGTTGCCATAGGGGATTTGGAGGAAGTCCAAATCTCCACCCTAAATTTTATGTTCTGTATTTCAGAATCCTTTTTTTTTCCTCACTACTCTTTCACACAAGTCAAGAAAATCCTGTGGGTGCTTTAAATAATTTTTTACTTACCAGCATTTTCACAGTTTAAAGTGGTAAGATAGATAAATGCAATTCTATTAATAGTATTCTAGGGTCCTCATATAAAAATCTATTGAAAGCAACGGCTTTTGAACAAATGCTAAGGATGGAAAAGCAGGTTGTTGGCAAGGGAAAAAATTACTTTAGGAAAATTCCGGTAAAGTGGATGTGACAAATCTTGCTAACACATGCAAATGTAAATTTCTCCTTTTCATACAATTTAAAAAGTAATGTAGATCTTACTTAAGAAGAAAAGCAGGCAAATCCAACCCAATATATATAAAAGAAGAAGCTGGCAGTGATAAAATGGATCTTTTCAGAGACTTGCACTCACCATCCTTGCATACAGTTCCAATGACACAGACACCAGTGTCTAGGTTATAGCCATTTGGACAGCTCGTACAGTTTCTGTCTCCTTGGCCACTGCAATCCAAACAACTGGCATCACACCTGAAAGACAATGGCAGGAGCTGTCTTCTGGCCTCACCAAATATAAGACTTCAGAGGAGACCTCTTCTGCATTGCAAAGGACCTGTTTGTTCTTTCTAGAGGTACAAGGTACTATAATACTACTACTACTGATTATGATAATACTTGACTATACCTGCAACTCAGTCCTGCTTCTTTCCATCCGTTTCTATTCCACAGTTTTTACTACACAGCTGCATTATTCTAGTGCATTGGAACTATGCATAAATAATCAGCAAAAGTATGAAGCCGATGGTGCATACATGTGCCAGAAAGGCATGAACTAAAGCTACAGGATAAAAATGACTGACCAGTCCCTTCATCATCCATCTCACTCCCTCATCTTTTGTACTGATTGTCTTTTTATGTGGAATCCACTGAAACACACGGTGATTCCCTTCATGCCCTGAACTTGGATCTGAGTCAATAATAAATGATTCCAAAGGGCAACAAATGATATTTGTTTAACAAAGTATGGAATAGAAAAAATACTCTTTGCACAGCACTACTTTGCTCAAGATTTATCCAGCCATTTGTGCACTTGAGTCAGCTAAGATATTCTGGACAGGCGTTTAGAATATACCTGTGCTGTTTATGAATATGCAGTGGAAGAACTGAAACGGTCTTTATAAATCGTAATTAACTTGCAAAGAACAAACCCGTAGTTTGATTATTTTTGTTTGCTATTAAGAAACACAGATTCTCTGTCAGATTTGTAAATTTTACTTCTATACAAATCTACTTACACGTTAACTACAGGCTGTTTTAAAGTGAAGGTCACACAAAAATACCAGAAAAAATATTTTATGGGACCTGTATGAACATAAATCATATAATAATAATAATAATAATAATAACAATAACAATAACAATAACAACAACAATATTAATATTTTCCTTCACTTACTTAGCTTTAAGTATTTTTTGGTATGTTTTGAAGTCAATAATATTTTATCTTCTAATAAGTATGATCATTTCCAACACAGTAACTGCTAATATACTGCCAATATCAGCCAGTGATCATACCTTTTGCAGCTTTTGTATCCGCTTTCAGTGGAGTGATCAAGGTAATAACCACTACTACAGGACTGCACACATCTTCCATCTTCCATAAAGTAACCCTGTGTGCAGTTTATACAGGCATCTATTCCAGCACCTTAGTCCAAAGAGAAATTGTTAGAAGGTAGGTACATCGTTAAAAAAACAATTACATCATTTCAGTGTATCTTTTTCTGAAATAAATGACTGCAGTTCTAAAGCTCCCACAAAATCTGCCAGTCATTATTCCATTCCTGGAAGAAAATGGAAGACTTTACTGGAAATTGTAGTAAGTCCTACTAAAATAAAAAAATTAATTGGAAAAAAAAAAAAGAAAAAATGAAAGAATATATGAACTCTTTCAATTAAAAACCTAGATTTCTATGCCAGCTGAAAGAAGTTTTCCATACTTAAAATGTAATTGAAAGCTACTAAGAGAATTAAGGATTCAGATGTAAACAATCATGTTATACTGTAACTGTGATATAGTGGAATAAAATCAGAGGTAAAATCATACAGTAATGAAAATTATGCAGACAAATGTCAGTGGGGTACCTGCACATGTTGCACAGGAACGGTGGCATGGTTCACATTCTCTGCCATTATGGTATTTTCCTTCTTCACAGCGGATAGCACATCTGGTGCCATGCAAACTATTGTAAAAAGGAAAAAAAGCACAGGACATGTAATGGCATCAGAGGACAAGAAGATCGTGCACAATCCAGTCATTCTCTTTTAATCAAAGAGCAACCCATATATTACAACTCATCAGCCTCCTTCACTGGCCATATTCCATAAATTTAGAGACACTAACCACTTAAAGAGGGAACACAAAGCAGCCTTGCACATGGTAAAGAAGCTGTTTACAAAGTCTTTGTGAATGCTACCAAGTAACAGGGGACAGACAAAAAATTATCAATGAAAAGCAGCACTAAAAATTCAGGCATATAAAATGCAATTATTCATGAAGAATTTGGCCCAAGGTCAGCATTAAAAAAAATTGCTAAGAGACTTGTTAACTGAATGCCAGTTCTGTGGGGCTTGTGAGATTTGTTGAAATTACAGATGCAAGTATTCTGCCTGCAGGCACTTTTGAGAGAGCACAAAAATGTAAGTAATAGAGGAAAAGAAATAGCATAAAGAGTCACATTTTCCTGTATTCCTTAACATAGCTGTTTATTGCTTTCATGTTATATGGTGCCTGTAGCAGTTCGTTGGGGGTTTGGGTTTTTTCTGTTTGTTGGTTTGAAATTATTTTTTTAAACTAGGACTTCTCTGCCATCTTTACCATCTTCTGTGGAACCTCAGGATTCATCCAATTTAACACTTTCTCTAAAAATGCTCATCAGATCTGGGGTTTCTTACTCTGAGTGCTAACCATGTTTTTACAGATTGGATCCAGCAACAGCCAGGTAAGTTCAGTCCCACTGAAAATTTGCAAGAGTGTATTCAGTCCCAGTTTAGAAAATAAACTAGCAATTCAACAAAACTTCACAACCCCTGCTTTTCTCTTTTTTTTCCTCAATGACACACCTCAAAGAGCATTACAATGGACATAGCATTATTATGTTATTACAGATGGGAAAATAATTCGCCCAAGTTCATTTAATGGGCCAGTAATGGAGTAAATCTGGAGTCCAGGTCTCTCAAGACCCACTCAAGTAAGGCCCTGCTCACTGATACCTCTGCCAAGAAAATGCAGAAAGTATGGAACAACTATGGAATATGAAATGCATGTCCTGAAAGGCTCCATTTATTTGCTATACCCACACATTTTAAAAAATGTTACCAAAGATGACTCTTCATTTGCTAAAATTGCCCAAGAAAACATGAAGGTTAGGCTTTAAAATTTGTTTTAGTATTTCAATTTCAATACAGAAATCCAGCTATAGATGTTCTAGAAGCAAATGTTCAGCTTTTACTAAGAGATGAAAATCCACTTTAATGGCACATGAAACCTCAATGTTAAACCATAACACAATACTTGTATTCAAAAGAATACCTACAGATACTGAATACTAACTTCATACTTTTTGTGACACTAAGCCAGCATTCAGTCGGTCATGAATATTATAAGATTTTTGACCCTTGCTAGTTGTATCAAAAGGTCATTATTTATAAAGGAGCTTGGAATGTGTACTGCTGCTTTGTATGTTTTACCTATAATTTTTAAGAATAATTAAGTTCCCCCCTGAAGGAAAAAATCTCCCCTTCTGTTTAAAATACATGATCACTGCACTGTAATAGAATTGAGCCTCAGGTACTTGAGATAAGTGAATGACTGGATACATGAACAAATGAAATATAAGAAAATAATTTCTAACTACTGCATGAATGAATCAGAAAGAGTAATATGATACATTAGTTCTACTTCTAAAATTATCCTGACACACTGTAGGTCAAAAATTGAAGAAGCCAGCTTTCCACATGAATGTGGCTATTATCTCAAATGAAAGGCCTTCTAAAAATCTGTTGTCAGCCAAATTGCACACAGGATCACTCTTACAGACTAAACAGTGTTGGAACAGATGAAATGAGAGCCATGCAAGGTTAAATAGCTATCTGATGTTCTTCATTGTGTATCTACAGCCTTGTCTACCTCTTCAGATACTATACTTAGACACATAAATAATTTCCTTACCTTAGGCCATGTCTGCATTCTGTGCAGGTTTGGAATTCAACACAGGTCTTGCAGTTTTCACTACATTTTCGACAAACAATTTTATCTACATGAGAAAAAAAGAGAACAGCCCACAAAAGCTTGGTCAGTTTTGTTTGATAAAATTGTATGAATATATTATTGCGTGACTTACTGCTTTCTAACTTGACATCATCATCAAGTTAGACTAAAACAGTGAAATTCTGCCTATCATTAGCTTCTTCCATCAAATATTGAATGGTCTACAATATTTCCATACATTTGAAGTTATAGTTGCACCCTGAGAAAAATATGTTTTAACTCCCTTAAAATTTTTCATAAACACTTAAAATTTACATTCACTATTTATAATACAGACTTAAGTCACCTTTTCATATAGCAGTGATATGCACTTAAGATTGCCATGTGTTCTGGAGACTGTCCTGCAATCTTACCCTTTTCATGCAAGCAGTCTGTTCTGTCTTACTGATTTGATGCTAAAAGACACATC
Organism: Tychaedon coryphoeus; assembly: GCA_013398595.1. Taxonomy (NCBI): domain Eukaryota; kingdom Metazoa; phylum Chordata; class Aves; order Passeriformes; family Muscicapidae; genus Tychaedon; species Tychaedon coryphoeus. The sequence continues at coordinate 34,927 of WBND01001198.1, read as the reverse complement.
TGCATAAACAGATCTGCTGTTAACACAGTAAATACATAAATTATTTAACAACTGTTTTTTTATCTCTAGAGATCCCTTCTTTAAGAAATTTCTCTCTCTCTTCAGCCCTGCTGTCTTTTATGAAGTCTTATGCCTTTATGTCTTTTCTATGCAGTGACATATACCCTTCAGAGAAGAAAATTTTGTTTCCTTCTTTAATCCTAAATTTTCCTTTATCCATCTTAATTTGCATGGAAAAGAGTTCTCTTTACTGTAGTTCTTACACAGTGAAGATGGAAAAATTAGGGTAGGACCTGTTTTTACTAATTCTCAAAAACAAACACACAGCTTGATACTGGAGAAAGCAGAACGTTAGGTACTTAGATGAACAAAGCTCCTGAGAACATATTTCTCTTCTAAGAATTGTCTAAGGATAAAAAAAGTCACCATAGTTTTAAGCATGTTTGAATATTTAAGTATTTTTATTAGCCAAAGTGGGAAATTAAACAAGGACAATCTCCTTGGCAGCCATAGGAGGAAGCTGAATGCAGGTACCTATCATGGCTGAGGATTACTGCTCTTGGGAAGTCACGCCACTCTGGAGGTGCTTGGGTTTGTCAGAACAATCATTCGTAACCATGTTACATCTGAAGAGCCTGTTTTAACTACAGTTCTGGTTCATTGGCCAAGGCCAGTGTCTCAGACTTCTGGTGCTGTATAATCTGGGTGAATGGGGAATCATGGTCAGAATGGGTGCTGTCTGTCCCTTTCCCAAGTAGTGATAACCTTTTCTCTCCTTCAGCTGACTTGCTCTTGAGCTGCCCTGGTTCTGCTACTGTTACTCCAGCTGAAAAGACAGCCTGCAATAAGTACGCTTTTTAAAACAAAGGAAGATGATTCAGGACATTCTTGATCACATTTGGCAACATTTAATAAAAGGAATAGGATAAGAGAGCAACATACACTTTTCCTGCTCATGAGCATTCCAGCAACCTCCCCAGAACACATTGTGTAGCCCACAATACATAACCAACAAGAAATACTAACTCTTATCCAGGTAAAACCCATCAGGGCAGGTGGTAATACAGCTATTGGTTACTTCGTTCAGGTAGTAGCCAGATTTACAGGTCATGCACTGTTCATTAAGGCCTCCAACACAGGTTTCACAATTGGGTGAGCATTTTTTACATCGTTTCTTGTCTGCATTGTAGTGACCAGGTGGGCAGGTCGAAACACAAATCCTGCAGACAGCAGGGAAGAGAAGGCAGAATTGTTAATGAAATAACCTGCCACCACATTCCTGGACCATGACTGCAAAGCAGAAGTATTTCTCAGCATTGCTGCTTTTCTAATGACCACGTGTTTACTAAGATATAACCCTTCAAAGCACTGCATCAAGCTGACTCTCTTGCATTTATATCCTTACACATGCTATCTCACCAGCAAATGTCTTGTCAGACAGTCTACAGTATAATTTTTTCAGTAAAATCTTCCTATCTTGTTCACTTAATCATGTCCCCTGTAGTAGCTGTGGAAGTCCAGAAATACATATATATACAGAGAAAGCTTCTAATGGAAAAAAAAAGAAAAAAAATAGGTGGGTATATAATCAGAGAAGGGTTTTTCAAAGCTGTATTTTAAATCCTGATTAGCTAGGGCTTGGGTTTTTTTTTAACTCCAAAGAAAATTTTTCAAAATCAGGGGAAAATGAATTATCCATGACTACAATGAAAAGAAGAGGAAAGAAAGTTAAGATATATACTAACAAATCAATGAAGTAAAGTTTTTTTCTCTTTCTCTTACCTTGTGTTGTTTTTAGATTTGTAGTAATAGTGCAGACAGTCAGTGCAATGATCTGGTCCCGGCCCATCACACCCTACTTTACTGCATTCTGCATTGCAGGGACCTGCAATAAAAACAGAATACAGAGAGGGAAAGGAATTAAAACTCCTCTTTTAAGGAACACCTTAAAACACAGTATTTTATTGCAGAACGAAATTACTCTGTTTCCCTGTGTTGAGACTAGACCTAGCTCAGTTTGTTAGCTGCACCCTGAGCTCAAGACTGAGATCTGCGTGGCAGAAGCTCCAGGCAAAAGGCCATGCAGACCCTTTGCATAAAAAACAACATGGGGACCTATGTCACCAGCCAGGTTACTGGACATGTAGAGACACAGCAAGAGCCAAAGACCCCGAGAATTTCATGCACTTAAACTGTAGGGGTATAAAAGCCCAAGGTTTCCCTTGTTCAGACTCCCTCCTCAGAGGCACTTGCTCAAGCTGTTATTTTTAAATTCAGTTATGCACCAAGATTAAGTTGTTAAGATTAAGGATTGGGAAGTCTGAGACTGCTATAGGAAAACCAGGGTAGAGCTAGTGAGGAAACCTGCTCTGATTATGTGAGTGTGGGTGGTGTAGCTGTGAAGGGGCCTTGGTCCTAGCTCAGGTGTTGAGAGTATGACTGCCAGAGTGGCTCCTTGATGGCTGGACTAGGAGGTTTCATGAATTCCTGCTTGATTTGAATTTAAAAATTCAGAAAAAAAAGGCAAGCTTCTAAACAAGCATGGCATCCTCATTTCATTTGGAAATGTGCAAAGACTTCTATAATTCATGATTAGGAATGATTAACAAAATAACTTACAAAAAGAAGGACAACATAAACAATGAATATCATAACCAGTGGCTACTCTGGTTCCTGAGTGGGTATCAACTGGTCCAAGTTGCTAGCATGACCCAATGAACCAGATACCAATGCCCTGATGTCTTCTGCTGCTACATGCTATAAAAAGCTCAGTTAGTACTCGCTGATTCCCAAGTCTTCCATCTCATGTTAGGCTTGATAATAAAGCTTGTGGATCTGCTCCAACTTAAGATATTCTATGATTTTGCTCTTACAATTTTCAAATAAGATCCTTCTTGCCATTGGAGGAGAGAAGCATCAATTTTTTTTATGCTTTGTTTTTATGCTTTTTTATGCAAGTGAGCAATGACTGTGGGTGAAGTTAAAACTTGCAGGATCACTGCTTTCTCCTGAATGAAATGTGTTGAGTTTGTTTTATATAAAAATTAAGAAGATAATGACCTTCACAGCAGAGATAGTAGTGTTTCATTACCTACCAAAACAAGGAGTTCCGTAGCTGTCCATCTAAAATAGAGACTGCGACTGATATGCTATGAAAGGAGAATGGAATAACAGAAAATACTAAACTGAACTTTGTCCCCCTTTTTGCTGGGCAGAGATATATTTCAGATTCATCACATGGTACTGCTAATGGTGGATTACATGTAAGAAACTGCCAACTTGACTTATTTTGCAGTGCTAAAAATCTAACTCTACTGAAGACTAATGACAAGGTTGAAAAACTTCTACAGGGATCAGGGAACACAGATGTAGAAGACAATGTTCTTCTCTTATATATATGCATAAGTATATAGAGCTTTATATACTTATATCCAAAACAGTGCATTCTTCATAGCATGTTAAATGTACCTTAAAAATATGTAGCTCTGTGCATGCAAACTCAAACACCTAACTTTCAATTATGAAACAAATACTTCTCATCTTCAGTGAAGAATCCAATTCACTGAACATTTTACATATGCAGATTGTCAGGTCATTCTTAAAGCCATTTAAGGGTTCAGTAAACGCACAAACAGAGTAAATGAATGTACACACCTGAATAGTCATCTGTTGTGTAATCTTCTGTAGGGTCTTCAACTGGACTAGAGCGCACTCTTTCCACTTTGGAAAAATCATTTCTTGGTGAGTAAGGCTGGATGGATGTTCCATAGAGTACTAAGGACCACTCTTTCAATTTGCCTGGAATTAAGTATTATAAAAATGTTTTCAGAACTACTTCTCTGTGCCTTGCAAAAACATGTCACTTTTAAGCAAGTTGTTATGAGTAAGTATGGAAGACATTGCTTGTCAAGTAAGTGCAATAGTTGTTTTAATGTAAGCTGAGAAAGCATATTTTCTTCAATCAGACCTTTACATGGTATTTTGATTGCACTCTAATGTCTTGTAGATCTAGCAAAGGTTTGTACCATGGGCCAAACAATATAAACAATAAACAAAACATTTGGAATACGTACACGGTACTGCGTAAGGTGGTTTTGCTCTGGATTTTACTTTCCCCTCAGAACACTATTAATTGCCCAGTAATTATTAATTGAGCTAACTAGCTAAAATAATTATTTATTAGTAATTATTAGTGATTAATTTAGCTAAGTAGCTCCATTCAGAATTCTGACTTAAGAAAGGGATTACATAAGAGTACCTTTCATTGACTTTTAGGACACAACTTAATGAACAAGAAACACCTTCTCTTAAAATCTCTATGGAAGGACATCAGAGTCCCCCTCAAACCAGCATAATTTCTAATCTATTTGTGCCAGTTTTTTGGCAGATATACCACTGTACTGCCTGCAATCATCACTAATATTTTATCCTCTTAATATTTGAGTGAAGACAGAAACAACTGTCCAGCCACCTGAAGCATTATCTGATTCCTGGTAAGTTTTTTTGGGGAAGAATAAAATGATGGTGTATCACATCACCAGCTCATGCTGACAGAACATAAAGATTGAACTTCCAGCCCCCACCTTTCTCTCTATACTACCAGGTGAATAAATTTGGAGAAAGAGCAAAAGCACTCAGGCCTTAAATAATGCCTAAAATAAAGACGTATAAAAACCACATCCCTGCTTGAAAAGGTAACTTGACACTGCAACCTAAGTTTGGTGTCAGCCCATCATCTTGGTTATGTTAATCTGTGCTGGAATAGCTAGTTGTAAATGCCATATTTTCATTAGAACAAAGAGAAGCAGGGAGAATTTGAATGACCCTGTTTTGGAGGCTGTTCTGTGGTTGAAACTCTTCACAAGGAGAATTGTTTAATGAGAAATGTAATCCAGATATGACGCTTCCCAAGAAAATAATGCAGTATACTTAATGTAAAATTGAATTCAAGCAATCTTCCTCTTCTCTCATTTTAAGGATACTCACTAACTTGAAATAGTGTTTACTTGGACTTTTTCAATCAGTACAATCATACGAATTTGACCTTTACAAGTGTTTTTCTGTATTTTCCCCAATGTCATCTGGTAGCGTCCACATGACAAAGATAAGTATCTCTCTGCTTGTACATGCATACTTCTAGCAGTAAGCAACAAGAGGCAAGTACACTACCTAACAGATCATAAACAAATTCTTTTAAATAGTTTATACTAGAGCTGAAGATAGGAATCTCTGTTATCTCTATGTATCTTGACAATCCAATTTAATCTTTCTGAGACAAAAATTTCTACACTTCGTATGAAACCTTCTCTGCTCTATGCTCAAGTTTTTGACTAGAAACTACAAACCAGAGACTATATCATGTGGCAGTTGTGTCACACAGTAACATTCAACCTTTTACATCTGAATTATTACTTCCTTTAAAGAGGCATTTGATCTTGATTTTAAAAACTAATTGCTGATGAATCTACCAGACCTGCTGCCAAACTATTGGCTAATTTCCTTGGCTGTAAAACTGGATACACCTTGTTTGCAATTTGTCTTTTCCTACCCACAGATATGTAACTCTTAAAGATCCATTGGATTAAAAAGACCCAAATCATCTATTTTCTTCCTCTAAAGACGTGGGAATCAAGTTACATCACAATGTTCCTTAGACTGGTCCAACTGTGTCCTTAATGGCACTTTCCTTTTTCAAAAAGAAGTCACATAGGGAGATAAATTTTAACCAGATCTGCAGTCACTTCTACAGCCCTTTCAGAGATACAGTTTCCTCATGTCCAGTCTCTACCTTTTTTTGTGTTTTAAACCACTTATACAGCATACAAACCATAATACATTGGATGCAATTTTTAAAAATTATGTTTTGCTAAGTTATGCAGATCTTTTTATTCTCATGAGCCAAAACTCACTGAACTTCCCAGATTTTCCTATTTCTCCCAGAACACCAGTAAGAGTATTTTCAAGAACCAACTACAAATAGTTACAGGTAAAGATGCTCCTAAGGCAAAGCGTATCGTATTTGGATTTTACACACGCAGAAGATCTTGTACGGCAGGAAGGACTGTTACACTGAATACAATAATATATAATATAATATAATATAATATAATATAATATAATATAATATAATATAATATAATATAATATAATATTGCAAACGGGCAGAAAGGGGAGTAATGTAGGAGATGTCAGGAGATCAGCTGCCTTTTAAAAATGGTTTAGTAAATAAGGAAGAGAAAAATTCATGTGACTTGCCAGCAAATAAATGAAGACTGCATCAAGGCGGGTTTAATTTGCATAATGAAATTTTTTCAGTAACTAAGTATATATACATAAACACATACTTTTATAATGAATTAGAAAAATATGCATATTTAAGCCAAAATCTTTCTTTCCCCATTTTTGTCTGATTCCATCATTTAGTCTGGCTAGACTATTCTATTCCCTGCTTGCATTTAGGATGTGTAACAAACATCCCATGTTGTATCTATAGAAGAAAGTGTATATCACAATGTTTCAGAGCAAACATATATCCACCTCCATAAGCTCTACAGAATTAAATGTAAAAATCACTTTTATTAACTGGACTCTTAATTTCTTTTCAGGTAACAGATGTGGTATTACCTTGCCAATGCAGGGATATGATGACATGTTGGGTCTTTCTTTATAATTTGATTACAGAAAAATGGCAACTCTTAATTATAAGATCTTTCAAGAGCTGAGCAAACACATGCACAGAACACAAACAGGAAACAGGCATGATGATGATATCAGTGTGATAAACTGCAGGATATGGTGATAAACTGGGGAGGCACCATGAACTGGAGAGGCACCAGGCATAAATTACGTTTAAGCACCTTTTGTTTACTTCATGTTCTCTTCAGTGCAGAGACTAATCCCGATATGCCCAAACAGCTGAATTTATCCACCACTAACATATGGCAGGTACTTCCAAATCTTTTTGAATAGAAGAGTTACTGGACAGCTTTCGTCAGAGGGCAACCACTTCTCTAGAAAGATGGGGGATACATTACTAGACAGAATACAATGAACCAGGACCCAAATTCACAACCACACTGCATCTTGTGAAAACCAAATGCACATAAAAACCAAACTAGTCTCAAGCAGTGCTTCACATTGTGGTTAAAACAAAGTAGAGGATAAGCTCTCCAGCAGGATTCTTTCATGGATCAGCTTCCTCCACACCCCTTAGCTTTGCAGACCTATTTTCTCCCCATCCCCTAGTCCTACTGTGCCTTTTCTTCCTCAGTTGCATCTTTAGGCCTTAGTTCTGATGGAGGAAAGGAAATCAGTTCCATTAGATTAGCTACTGTAGCTCTGAGAGAGTATATATAATATATTGAACTCAATAAACCTATACAACTATATATATAGTTGTAGTGTGCAGGAGTGTGCAGGAACCAGCCTTGAAGTGTAAAGCTGGAAATGTAGCACGCTGCTTTGAGGCTGTCCTGGTGGTGTAAAAGGACTGTACAATATAGCTGGAGAACTGCCCACAATAAAAGTTTGCAAAATGGCTCCATGCTACCTCTTTTTTAGTGAAAGTGTCTGTCAGGGAAGAGAAGAGGGAAACAGCTGAAATGTGTTGCTCGGCGGCTGTCCTTCACACCTGTTGGATGAGCCAATGGGTTCTAGAATATGCAAAGGTGAAGAGCTACCCTAACTTGTCCTTCACACCAGAGATGTTCCTGGATGTGTCAGGAATAACAAGTAAAATACTTGATTTTTGTCTCATTTCAGTAATCTGAATAAAATTAAATTACTTATTTGATTCTTAATACCTCCCATCCATCAAATTTTAAAGCACTGAAAATAAAAAAAAAACCCAAACATAAAACCTCCTCTTGAATCCCTGACCAGTTTTGCTTATACTCTACGGCTACTTTTCCAAACACACTTAGTGAGTACTCCTTTTTTGTGTACTGGAAACTTTGCTTTTCATTTAGTGGTGCATTTAACATCACACCTAACATTTGGTTAAGAACCTTTCATGATGGGATAGCTAGGGTGAGAAGCAATCAGTGGTGATAAAGTGAAATTTAAAACACTGGCAGTGTTGATGTTTCCTTTCAGAGCTCCAGGGGAAGATAATAAAGATTTTCAAAATGCTGCACTTAAAGTTAGCCACATGACTATACAGCTAATTTAAATAACACTGACCATGGTGTAAAAAGTTACCAGAGCCTAGAAGATATTTTCTGCTCAGAAATTTTGAAAATCATACTTGATAAGGGACTTAGCAACCACATGTTATGTAAAAGCTTTTCAAATTCTGGCTTATGATTGCTGGTTTACTAAGCCTAAAAAACTAAAATCAGCTTATGTAGACCAGTGAGTCAGGCAATAAGACAATAGATTTGTGGCTGGACAAAGAAACTTTTTTTTAAAGTTGAGACTGGTTATCAGAACATGACAGAGCTAAAGCAGAGTGGAAATAAAGAATTAAAATTCACATTCAATTCTATTAACAGTGATTGAGTGAGACTGATCTATATGTTAAATTTTTTTGAGAGAAAATAATCCAAAAAACTACAGAAATAAGTTCAGAATAAAAGTTGAACCCTGTATCTTAAAAGGTAAATAACAGTAAAAATGGAGAGTGCATTGATAAATTGAAGTTAGAATAATGCTCTTTCCAGCTTCACCCTAAAACCTGTGAGATGTTCCAGTTGTAAATAAAAGGTGGAAAATAGCAAGCATTTTTTAGAATTCACACAGCCCAAATAAATGTTAGAGTCCTACCTGGAGTCTTGAAATTTCTCAGCTGAGATGGAGTGTCACAAATTTCCAAGATCCAATCACCTGCTGCTTTTTCACTCCAGCAGTGAGTAGTCATAAACTCCCAGTTTTTGAATCCTTCCATGGAATGATCAAATAGCCTAAAACAAATGATGACATTATTTCAAGGCAATTTTTTTTTTCCTGGGGAGCTATGCCTCCAAGTGTGCAAATTATTGAATAATATACTAATCAGCCATTTTGTTCATCTGTGCCTTCACATAACATTATTAATTATGGTTTTCTCACTAGTATTTCAAGCACATTCAACAGTTCTTTGTTGCTTGATGAAAGAGAGTCTTTACAAACCATCATGTTTTTATAATGAAAAAGAAAATGGCAAGCGAATTCCTTGCAAAAATACCATAATTGCTAATATTATTTAATAGGATTGGTGAGTCTTGGAAAAACTGCATATAATACAGAATTTCATTGCTTTAACAGCATGATGTAAATACAAATAACTTGTAAGTTGGAAAATTTCAGTAACATTAATTTTTTGCTTCAGACTGGAATAGTTAAAAGGGGTTTAAACTGAATAAAAACTATTAAGTTTGAAACAACTGTGCTTCAATACATCATTTCTTGTGAGGAAGTAAATGGACAATGGCCTCGATCCTGGAAAAACCAGGCATCACCTTTTTCAAGCACTTTACAGAATTCAGTTTGGGTAAAACTGAGAGACTAATGGCATCTGATGGTTTCATCTAACCAATACCATAACCATAATTTAATTACTTAGCTGTGGGTGAAGACATTAGAACTTAGACCTGGATTTCAAATACTGCGGTATGATTGTGATCCCCTGTGAGAGGGGGAAGGAGGACCCTTCCTGCCAGGAGATTGGACACAACAGAATTTGCACTTTTATTTAGTGTTCACAGTGTGTTACTTGGTACCCCAAAACTATTGATGAGAAGAGCACTCAAAGAAGGACTGTTCCCTTCAATAAAATCACATGGCTCAACTTTAAAAAAATACATATATAACTATACATTCACACGTATGTAATTTTATATATTTGTGTATATATAAACATAGAGATATGTATGCATGTCAATTTATACATGCATATATATATACATACGTATGTGTGTGTATATTTATCACTATTTTAATTTGATCCTTATGTGTGGAAACTCCACTGGTAATTGCTGTGTCTAAATATTTTTAAAAGACAAGAATGTCTACAGGAGAAAATCCAATTAATTGAAAATGCTTTTCCATAAAACGGAGAAAAACCTAGCATTAGACAACATAAATGTTATATTTGAATTCCTGTGAATCTGCTCTTTTTTAAGCTAATTTCAAGCTTAATTCTCAAAAGGTTGTGAAGTTCAGTGAAAGGGAAAACAGGAAACCTGTGTAGGTATATTCCTATTAAAAACTGCCACACTGGATAGGAATAAAATGCCATAGTTCTTGCTAGAAGCTTCGGTCAGTCAGAGGCATGGGGCCAGGTACTCTGTGTCCTACACACAATAGAAACTGTTGGACCTACATGACTGGTGCACTTTAGAGACCTCAGCCAAAACCTGATTTTCATGCTCTCATTTCAAACATAAAATCACAGAATCCTAAGAGCATCTTGAGTTGGGAAGGAACACCAAAATCCAACCCCTGGTGCTATGAAGGACAGGAATTACACCAAGAATGTCTCTGAGAGCGCGTCCAAACAATTCTTGACTCTGTCAGGCTGGGTTCTGTGACTGGTTCTCTGGGGAGCCTGTTCCATTAACAAGAATTTGCATGCAAGTATGCTCAATTTCAGTAATGTAGATTATTTCCAACTGTTGCTCAAATTGTCATACTGTTGTTTTCTGATAGCTAATGTATTACTTTCTAAAGATGCTTTCAATGCAACAAGGCACCAGTATTTATCTTTGCCATTGTAGCAACTAAACTATATAGTATTATACAAGTACTGTGCAATTATAAGTTTTGTATTCACTGAGCTCATATTCATATACATTAGAAACATGGGTTTCTCTTTATTTTTACTATAATTAGTCTGATATTTTCCACTGTGCTTTTTATATAACTACGTGTGTCTTGTTTAAAAATTACAAATTGTTGTTAGATTTCCATTTAAATAATTATCTTAAGTAATTTTGGGTGGAAGAGACAAAAAACCCACATATCATGTTTTCAAAAACGGTTACCTAAAATATGAAGCGACTGGAATTTTCCCCACGGAAATGGGGAAAATCTGGTAATATTATTTCTGAGAAAATTGGCTATTTTTTAAAAGAATACTTCTTTGGGAAATATTTGAATTTTAAAATATAAGGTCTAAGCTGGAATCCTTGAATATATGAACTGTGCTTCCACAAAAGATTCTACAAGTGTGGAGAGTCAGGGATATGCGTGCAGAAGATATCGGGCTGTACGGTCAGTCAGGACCCCTTCCCCCCTCGCAGTCAGACCTTTGCTCCGTACCTGGCCGCACCCAGCCGGACGTGAACAGAAGGAAATGACACTGACTGGCCAAGCTATAAAAACCCTTGTGACCCTTCAATAAATGCCATTTGCTGTCCACCACGTTGGTGTCCAGGAGCATATGGACCGAGTGGCCCGGGGTTAGGGCCGCCATGCCGGGCTTGAACCAGGTTGCCACGCAACATACAAGTAAGTCAAAAAGCTACAGACAGATCAAAAGAATAGTGAAAAACAAAGTAGAAACATACTGACTCTGAGTCTGTATGTATTTTGGACATACAAAATGGTCCAAATACTTTTGTTTTGCTTTGTTTATGAACTACACTCTCAAATCAAAGAACCCATGAGGCATTATAGGGATTTCACTTTAAGCGGTGTTAAATAAATGAATGAAGTGATCGAAAGTTGAGCTGTACATTCCTTATCCAGAAAGAAATACATAGCATCTTTTAAGAAGCATGCAGCCAATCCAGAATTTAATTTTGTACTTTGTCAGAATTCCTATCAAAGACACACTTATGACACAGATTATCTTGGATTAATAAAATTTAGGATATGGTCTGATGCTAATTGACTATCACAAATTATTATAGACTAAAATACTTAAACAAGGTTACTAGAATAATCTGATAGTTTTTTTATGACTGTGATCATACACCTGTACTCATGAATGTAACATGCTTTCAAAGACCAAAATCGTTAACAACATCTGAATTTTCAAAACTTACTTCCTAACATAACCACAAAGAATGCCAGTTCTGTTACTCAGTTACTCAGGGACCTTTCTTAGAAACAGAACATTCAACATGGAGTGGATGTGACTGCATGATTGACCATACCATTATAAGCTGCTGCTTACAATGAATAGCATTACGTTAACAAAAAATTGCTCTTCTCTTTCTGAGGAGTTTTATGCCATACTCAATCACATACCATATGTATGTCTAGATAAGCATGTATGTTACACAGTGTAGAATAAAACACTTATTTTTCTTAAAACAAATTCAAGAGTTTTGGTCTCTTCCACTGCCATCGCTTCAGCCTAAAAATTGCATAATCTTTTTCTTCAAGAACATAATTTAAATATTTTAAATTTAATTTAATTTAATAAATTTAAATTTTAAATTTAAATTTAAATGAACATTTATTTAAATTTAAATTTATTTATTATTTAAATAAATATTAATCTGTAATCAAAATTTTGCCAGGAAGGCAATTAGCCACTTTCTAATAGCATTAAAAAACTCAGCAAACAAGTGTGTCAGCTTTTCAGCAAAGAATCTTTAAATTCCTAAATGTTGGAAGCATTTGTTTCAATTTTGAATTCCATGTGAGTAAAGGCAGTGAAAGATTTGTTTAGCAACATCAGCATCACCTGTCATGAACAATAAGAAGCAAACACACAAAAGGAGCCTTTTTTTCAGTTATCAAGATTGTTGCAGCTGAGAGGGTGCAGCTGCACCTGACTGACAGTAATGGTTGTATACTGAAATCAATGCTTTAAGAGCCTGGAAACCTTGCACTAGCTATTGGCTGTGGATGCAGTGGAGTAGCTGGCAAGAGAGAAGAATTCTCTTCTCCTACAGCAGCAGTCTTGTTATGATGTGCTCCAGCACACAAACTGGCACCCTCATGGGCAAGTGCTCCTTCCCAAGCTGCATATCTGAAAGAGCTTTGGTCAACTTTCTTGTTAAAGCAGCTCATCTCCATAGGGTCGAACCATCAGCTCCCTGTGAGATGTAGCCCCTGAGAAACTGCAGACAGCTCAAACTGACTTAACCAAAGCTTCAGCCAGACCCTACTGCCCATCTACACTGAAGTATTTGGGGAAAAAAAGAAATGGTCAGAGAATACACTAGGCATTTCAGAAGCTTTCCACCTACATGTGGAAGATCACTTAAAATTTCTGGATGTGGAGCTAAAGAAAACATATTTACAGTATCTGCATACACACTTTTTTTTCCTATGTTACATCTGGTTATTATAATTAGTTTTATGAAACAATGGATGTCTCTGAACTATCATGATAAAGTTCTTTGGAATAACATGAACAATAGTACACAATGCCTGCCAGCCTGAAATAGTGGATAGTATGGCAATCACCATCTTTAAAAGTGGAGAACTTGACCCCAGGAACTACACACATCCACCTTACTTGCAGACATGTCAGGCTGAGGAGCTCCATACACTCCACTGGTCAGCCAGCTGCTCAGTAGTGGGATATCTATTCATCAATCCCCCAAAGTTAAAAAAAAAAAAAAAAAATATAGCTAACATGAATGAAACAAAACACAGCCAGTATGAGTTGGGAGAAATAGTTCTCCAAGAACTGTTTCACCCTGTAGACACAGGACAAGCATAGGATTATGGTTAGCTCATTGCGGACTTAACTTACTACCACTTCAGAGACCTCTTCAGTGGGACTCAGCACGAAGATTAGCCCTTATGTTTCATCATGTTAGGATACATAAAATGTTAGTTTAGTTTAATATTAGAGTTTAACACTTAAGCTGCAAAAAAGATGCATGCCTATAAAGAAAGTTTTCGTCTGTTTCAAATCACCAAGGCATTTTATGAAGCAAACAATTGAGGAAGATTAGATATGAATAACTTGGTTTTGGTCTAAGCGTTCTGCAGAGGAGGATATTATTAAAATATACTGATTGTCTAAGGCTTCATGGTAGGAAAAAGATGGTCATGAAAATACATTCTTTTGTTACTGAAGAGAAGTATTATTAATACCAGCGCCATATAAGCTTATGAAGCTAGTGGCCTGGAAAGTTGCCACCATGTGGCTGAAATATTTCAGTTACGCAGTTCAAGTGGCAACAGCTGCATTAAATTTAAATGGCAAGAATTAAATAAGCCATGACTTCAGTGGGACAGACAAATGAGCCTTAAGTTTGCTTCTCCTATTCCCTTTGTATCTAGCTTCTCCTCCATAGCCTGCCTGTACTGAATGCTTGTTAGAACTGACCTTGGTATGTCTCAAAAAACACTCAGAAACCCACACTGCCAAATCCACTGGCCAACTGTTTTTGAAAAGGGGATACTGTTCCCCTTTGGACTTAATTCTAGCCTCATCCTCACACCAGCCAATACTCTTCCAGCCTGCATTTTCTTCTGCTGCAGCACATCCAATGTAATCATGTTTAGTATTTTCCAAACAACAAAGCAGATGTTCCCTGTAATGCAGATTTTGAAGAATGCACATAAGGCTTAAACCAGCAACAGTGTTATCCACCAAATGCCTGCAAAGGAATTCACATTGTCTCTGACTAACAATTTTTCTTACTGAAGTCATTTTAGGGGATGCCAACATTAAGGATAAAATATGCAGAAAAAAGGCCAAATATTGCCTTGAGGGACCTAGTTGTCAATGCACCAGAAATTACACACAATGACTTCTCTTCCAGAATTGATGGAAAACTGCACATGCAAAATATACCTTTTGCACTTAAAAACATTTTACCAAGCAAACTTCAAATTAAACCCAGATGAGTTTAAACTGTAAAGCAATGTGGCTTTCCCTGGTTTCAGTAAAAACAGCTGCTATTGCTGCTATTAGTCCTGTACATGTGCATTAAAAAGTCTTGTATGTCTGAGAAAAACATCTCAGTCAGGTAGTAGCAATGTACAACAGTGCCTCTGGGCCCTTTGCCTATAGCAGAAAAACCAGACCATTTGCTGCCAATGTATCTTTGCATGCATGCCTACAGCTGAATGCATTATTCACTGATACTCAGTATTACTGATACTTTAAAAATCAAATGCCCCATAACTAATTTTTCATACTACAGAATAACAACCATCCTATTTCAAGTTTTATTTTGTAACATGAAGCAAAAACATATACTTCAACAACACATAGCATACTCCTAGTTTCAAGAAATTACTACCTCTAAGCTGTATGACTTCTTAGAGCAAGGCCAAATAAAGTAAGCCTTGAAACACCATTTCAGAAAGTATTGTGCTCATATTCCTCACTCTAACCCTAAGAAAGGGTTCATGAAGGCTCTAGGTATTTCCCACCTAGAATTTGCAATATACATTTATCCCTAATATTAGTAGTCCAGAGTTGTTTAGCAGGCCCTCAGCCCAATGCGATGGTAAGTCAGGATATTTCTGAAGTCTGCATGGAAAGGGAATTTCTGGTGAGACTCTATGAGCTCTGTCACAAATAATTTGTTTTCTGGGAAGTGACAAAACATGAAAAGGCCTTTCAGGTTTGTTTTCCCTTTAGTCTTCTGATACTATCAGATAAGAAAGAGCTGAACATCCCCGTATTTTGTTATGTATATTTGTATTCCCTTTCTCTACTGCACATACAGAGAATAATAGCTTCTAAGGTGCAGAGGTTACAAAGACACTTTGTAAAAGTGTAAAATACACTTTACAAAGATTGAATTGAATTTTGTACCTATTCCACACTCCAATCATCATCACAGGTGAACCATGAATACTGGAATGTATTTCCGACTTGCTGTGAGTCAGCTGCAACACATGAAAGACCAGAGCCAAAAGTTAGCTGTGTTAAGACCACTGGGTTTACACAAGATTGTTTTGTTTGGATACCTAGTTGGATGACTTTCAGGTTTTTTCATATTGAACTGAGGAAGAACTACTGCATGAGAATGGAAGAGAAAACTAAAGGATTTCTTCAACAAAAAAAAACCCAAAAGCTTGTTTTATAACTAATATGAGAAACCTGTCTTGCACTGGCTAGCAGAGGACAAATTCTTTGTTCAGTGTAGTAGTGCAGCAAGAAGATACAAATATGTGTGCCGATGTGCTTTATCAGCAACCTATGACAGCACTCACAATGGAACACAGGAGATATTCTAGAGGACCCCAAACTTCCAGGACAACTTTCTCTCCATTTGGTGATTTACTGTCTATAGCTTGAAGAATATTTTCAGTTTAGCTTTCCTTTTTATTTAAGATAATCTCTAATACAAATGTGCATTCACACTTCAATCAGATACAAATCCATTTGAGCTCCATCTGTCTCCAAAACATGCTCTTTGTTTCAAGAGGAAATCCAAGTCCTTCTATCATTGAGATGCTGGAGGACATGCAATTCCCCAAAGCTAGATAATCAGCATTTCTGTCTGAAGAAGCATGGATGAAAAGCAGTCTGGAAACAAGGCCACTCTCAATTCATTAAAAGCCTTGAAGACGAGGACCAGGGGTATTAACTTTTGTGAGGATTTACGCATGCCAGCAGAAGAGTTCTCACAACACAGGTTTGATAGATGGCAGCTTTTGCAATTCCTGATACCTAACATGAGTAAACATCAACTTTTCTGTGGGAGCCATGCTCTATGTCTAGCAGAATGGCATTAATCTAAATCAAGTCATCAAGGAAAAAGAAATATCTATCATACTATGGTCCCATCAGGAAGAAGACTTCTAGCTAGTTGAAGAAGTGTACAAGCATTTCTTACTGTAAATGTAACTTATTTGCATAGTTGGAACTGGGGTAAAGTTTGGGAAGTTTTCTGATGTTTCTTAGTGCCTTAACCATCTCTGGTAGGAGGTGGTGTACTTGACCATAGATTTAGTGAGGTTTACATGGGAAAGACTGCCCATGTTTTCTTTGAAGAAAATTTCTGTTAGTAGATTAGAGAAATAGAAACTTCACTGAGAAGTCTTTCAGTTTGCTAATGATTCCCTCCACTTACCAGGGATGTAAATTGCACTAATGTTTGAAATGACACATTGGAGAAAGAGATACTTCTCTGAGTTCAGTCAGAAGAAAAAAAAACAATTTGATGCATTGTGACAGTTTCTCCAAAAACATAACACAGAGGTGACAGGATGAGGAAAAAGACTGATCTTTCTTAGCAGCTGTTGTTAAAATGCTGGACATTTGAAAGCAAGTATCCATCACTGCACTGATGTCTAACTTTTAAAAAATTTTGAAGATGATGGCTAACTTTTAAAAACTTTAATTTGCAATTTACAAATGAATCCTTTAATTTCAAGTGCTAGTGTGACTTCTCCTACTATGTGACTTGTCCTACTATGAGCCTTTCATGGACTGTGTATGTTTACTTTGGAAAAAAAGGATTTGGAAGCAGGTAACATCAGGGGTTTTAAAAATATAGTAAATATATACTATTCTATCTGATTTTAATTTGTAGAAATAAGAAGAATAACAAAAGAGAAAATCTAAAAATAAGTGGCCATAATAATAAGTTCTACATATGTAGAAACATTTTGATTCAGCTTCCTTATGAACACTGAGTCTGCTTTCTTCATATTTTCCAGCCATCTAATAAATGGTGAGCCACGCAAGAACTACTGAAATTGACTAATCTTTATCTTGGTTTTAACACTGGTCTTCCACTGAGATTGTTTTTTGTACTTCACCCTGCCCATCTCTCTAAGAAAAAATAATTAGCCTGTGTCTTCTAGGAACCCTGCTGTATTGACTGCTCTTTGCTGACACTGACGTCTCAATGCAGGTTCTACATGTGGACTGTACTGTGAAATTGGGCTGTCATACTATACCTGTTGGCCAAGAGCTGCGACCTAGTTCCAGAAGGAGAGGTTAGGTAAATTGCCAAGTCTCCACGTCGAGGGTGAGTAATAGTGATACGCACAACAACATGCTCCAAGTAGATCACATGGTGGTTAGGATTATCTGAACAGCCAGTGGCTTTGTAAATTGAACGGACAATGCTGTCGGGTCGTATTGTTCTATAACAGAAGGACAGGAAACAACATCATCATTTCTCACATTTTGTGTAAAATACACAGCCCTGTCTTTTTTGGTTAGTAGAGAATAACAGTGTTGGACAACTGAGAATTCCGTACCCTACAATCATTAGTTTTGACATGTACTTCCTAGCTGAAAATACCAGTATCAGGGTAATTATTTCACTGCAGATAATGGCTAATGGCAACTGCCTGGGTTTCTGTTAAGTACATACACAAGGTAAAATAGGAATAAACCTTTGGGACAAAGCATTATTGTGGATTAGTGGCAAGCTGAGAATTGCTGAGATTGTCATGGGATCACAGCTGGTTGCTAAACCCCAGGAAATGCCTGGCATAGCTAGTCCTCGTTTACGTAACAGCAAGTATTACAAGTTAACTGTACCAAAAGGCATCTGACTCAGCTGGTTTAAATTGGCATGACATCCTTGCGGAATATACCAGTTACAGATCAAGCCTGTCAAATATAATTATCAAACAATATTCTTAATGCTTTGGAAGCGTGCCTCATGCTTGATGCTGTCTCTACATCCATAGAGTGCACATAACAGAATTTTGCTCTTAAGCCTGGTTCTACAGAGACCCTATCTTAGTAAAAAGCAGTTTAATCTTGGCCTCTGAACTAGAGACTCTGCTAAGACTATTGGAAAGAGACAACATCA
This sequence comes from Tychaedon coryphoeus, assembly GCA_013398595.1. Classification (NCBI taxonomy): domain Eukaryota; kingdom Metazoa; phylum Chordata; class Aves; order Passeriformes; family Muscicapidae; genus Tychaedon; species Tychaedon coryphoeus. The sequence goes on along the minus strand of WBND01001198.1, from coordinate 16,304 downwards.
TACAGTATCAAAAGCATATTTGCTTGTTATATCCTGGACTGGTAAGTTTGTACTCTTCTTGGAAAGGTGACTGAAATGCATTCAACCAAACATTCTTCTTCTTTCGTGCATCATCTTTGTTGCATCAAAATCCATCATTACCCAGTCTGGCCTGTTTTACACGTTCTGCAATGCTCTTTAACTTAGGGCCTGTTCCCACGCACTACAACCATAAATGTGACAGAATCTCTGGTACAGCTTTAAAAATTATATATTATACACAATGCAAGGGAGGGTAAATTATACCCAATTTCTTTCCAAAAGTTTATGCCAGCAAGAGTTTTGGTAGCGGGTATTACTTGATTTGCCGATCTGTATTTTCCACACAGACATGCTGTGGAGGCACTGTTGTCCACTTTTCTGCTTCTGTCACCATTGCTTCAGCATCCATCAGTCCAAATCCATAAAGGTGGCTCACTGTAAGGTACAAACAGAATGGATACAATTACAGCATAAACCCTTGGGTTTCACCACTTCATTACTAATTCCAGAGTGTCACATCCTAACAGGAGTTACTTCTCTTCTTCCTTACTTTCACTCAAAGCCCCAAAATCTCACTTCCAGGAACAATAATGACTGTATCTAATATGTTCAACAAATACATTCACTGCTATATTACAGAAGTGGCATGAGGCACTACCTGCATTGCCTTACCATGAGAACTACAGAATGCCAGTGACTAAAATCACCTCTGACTGCCCTTTGTCCATGTGCCTTAATTTAGCTCAGCCCTCTTGTCTGACAGGGGGCTAAGCATAATGAATTAGAGGAAGGTTACCTCCATTATTCAAATACCAAATACGTGCATGTGTATTCAAGGAAGCTAACTGAGACAATAAATTTGAGAAGGAACAGACCATTTCTCTGAACTTCCCTGAGTGTAAGCAGCACGTGCATGCTCTCCCGTTCCTGTATACAGTATGCCTGTCAATGGCCAACCAGCCAGGTAGATCCATCATCTCGCTAAAGCTGTCTGCATGATGAGGGTGAAAAGCAGTTACTGAATCAGCTGTGTTTCTGGTTGCTGTTCCAATCAAAACAGAGACTTGCAAAATGGTTTTGATGAATAGGAAGAGCTACTAGCCATGATGCTCCATTGTGACAAATTGCTGCTCTTGATAAATTTCTGATAGCAGAAGGTGAAAGGAAAAAAGCTTCCACAGGAGAAGTTTAGACTGCAAATGTTAGTAAATCAGTTTTTCTTGCTACCACAGAAACCCACAGAAAATTTTAAGTGTTATTTTAACCAGCAATGCAACAAAGCATGGTATAAGTCCTTCCAACTGCACATTGTAGAGGGTTTGTGAAAGCAGTATCTATTCATCACCAAACCAAAATTCAAAGGACTCTGTCTGAAAAAACCCCGGCCTCCTCAAACAAATACAGTCCAAAGCTTAAGGATCACATCTTCCAAATATCTAATACTGTCTGAAACTGCTAGCTGAAAAGGATTATTCAGTGAAAAATATGGTAAGGTGTAGTCACTGTGTAATGGACTGGTTTTCTTCCCATCTCCTTCCCTGTGAGCTCCAAACCAAAGTGCACATAGCATAAAAATGTTCATTCAGAGACAACTACATGCAGCTTTTCTGCCATGTGAGGTAAGCACTGTGTTCCAAAATGAAACACAAGTAAAATATATGAAAATAAATACATTTAGCCTTCCTTCAGCCTTCTGAATTCTCTTTTATGTATTCAAAAACAAATGGATAGGGAAAGAGATGTCCTACTTCTATATGTTGGTGGAGTAGACAAAAGAAGACAAGAAGAGCTTAGATGAAGAAACATTTTGCATTGTGAATAAGACTCCTGTGATGGAAATATCCTTAGTCTTCGATGTCATCCTGCAAACACTGCATCTGATAATGAGTGCATATTTATCTGTGAAGACATAAGTCTGTTCTTACACTAATATTTTAATTAATAACGCTTCTGTCTACTCAGAAGATCAGTGTGAGGAACAAGCGCCTTAACTCACATGGTCTGTAACTGCACACACAGTTACTCAGTACAGTACATTCAAAAAACAAGGAATTAAACTTTCATGAATGGAAATTTTTTTCAGTTAAACCAGGGAGAATGCATTTTTAAATCCTGACTGTTAGCAACTTACATAGAATTAGAGTTCAAGATGTCCAGTTAGAACGCTGTGCTTTCAACCCACCTTCTGAGCTCAAAGAGCCAAAATTCTCCTCACCTCACCTTTTCTTAATCAGAAACAAGGGCAGAAAAGCATATAACATTGCCACCACCAGTCAGGGATCTTCAGATGGAAACTTACATGACTTTTAAACTATTTACCCCTAGAACTTCATTTCCCTACTATGCACATTAGAAATGCAAATAAAAATTGCAATTTAATTGCCAATAAAAAATGTAAATGCAAATAAAATCAATAGAGTGAGCTTTCTATCCTTCCTACCCTAACAATTACTTGGAAGACAGAATTTAGGAGGAATTTTCATCCAGGAGAAAAAATTATCATTTAAGATTATGTGGTTATTAATTGTCCATGACTCAATGTTTAAAATCTCTTGCATGAGAGCAGCAGTGTAGTGATAAGCTCTGTACCTGACTGATTTGTTTTTTTTCCCCAGCTAAAACAGAAACACTTTTTTCCTTGAAAGGCCTTCCCATTGAAACAAAAACTTCCTGATGGACAGAGTTAGTCTTACATCCTCCCGCGTGGACTGACATTTGGCTGTCCAAAACATTTTCAATTCAAAGCCCTTGATCCAGTGCGTTGGTCAGCTGAAGGTACCAGTAGAGGCCCATAATTTCAAAGACCAGATTGCAGTGATTTAGGAAAGAATCACAGAGTAAAATAAAGTAGCAGTGTCTCAAGAGAAAAAAAAACCAGATTTTTCTCTCTACTACCTTCAAATTGTGCTTCTTCATCTGTGCACCTCCTAGTATTCCTATGAACTACATGCCAAGGTGCTTGTCTCAAAGGTTAGAAATTACCTGGTGGTCTACATGGAACTACAAATGTCTTCTAGGAAGCATTTAGAACTGCCACTGATTTGTATGCAAAGGATACTGAGCTGACTTTGCTAACCCAGATTAATCAAAAGCACTTATCTGAAAGGAAATGATGACTGCAGAGAGAGACAAGCTAACTGCAAGTACAAAACGCCTCCAGACCTTGCACCTACCCACTTAGGTGCTCTGCATTATCACTTCTGTGGATTGCTGCTAGGCTGAGCTGTTGCTGGAATCATTAGACCTCAGAGGGAATATTGGGCTATTTTGTAAAAAGGAGTTTGTATTTCACAAACAAAACACCAATATGAGGCCGACACAATGTAAGCCGGTGGCTGAGGAGAAGACTGCTGCTTTTGTTCAGCTGAAGGATTGAAAAATGTTATCTCCTTATGTGACCAAGTGGTCATTGGAAGAGCTGTCTTGAATTCTCTCTCCAGTCAGGCAGCAGTACTAATTGATTATTTTTATTTCTGCAAAATCACAGGTATACACAGAGCCTTACAGATACAGGGCATGTTTCAGAGGAAAACTTGGCTCCCACAACATGAAGTAAATACTGAGTTTTAGCTGATCTTTTATATCTCTCTTAAAGATGTTTTCATCTTAAAAATGAAATAACATTTCTCAGGGCTAAAGTTCATTTACTTATCCCTGGTGCAATTCCTTCATTAATGTACCATGAAAACAAGGCCTTCTGAGCTGCTGGAGAGACTTCCCAAGTTTTTTCATCATCTTGTTTTTGTCTGAAATTGCAGCTGAAAATTCAGTAACTTTGTCATTTACATACAAAGCCAGTCTCAAATTTAAAGCTATGAGAAATATGAATAGCTGGTGTTGATAAATCATAACAGAGAACCATGCAGACTTCAGAAAAATCTGGTCCAGACACTAAAAACATGACATTTCCAGTGTAGCTAGACTTAATTTGTTAGGCTGCAGTTTCATTGCCTGTCATCAAGATGTCTCATCAGTAACTGAGATGCTAAGGCTTCCTTGCTATTTTATTCATCTGATAAAAAGCTTGCACAAAATTTTCTCCCTACTGTATTTTTGGCCTGTACTGTGAAAGCACCATTTGAAATATAAATATTTTGCATACACATATCAAATGCAAAATCAGGAGAGAAACAGTAATAATTTCAGTGGGACAAATGAGGAAAATGCAGCTTCTTCAACTAGATTAATCTGTTTGATATGTGAACTATAATGCTAAATGTAGTCAATTTATGCTACAATATGATCTTGATCCTAAATGAGATTGACAGAATACGAGTGTAAAATACCCATTAACACTATGGTTTTATTTAATGTTGCTTAGCAGGTCTAGAATACGTAAGCCTCTTGAATTACTCTCAGGCCATAAATACTTTCAACCATCTACACCAAACTTCTACATTTATCATTTTAATTGCAAATAGAATGAACTAATTCTGTAATGCTTTAACAATTCCATATTGCTTTTCCGTCATTTGCTTAGACTATTGAAATGTTTCAACAAGGAAAAAACAACTGCCTAACAAGAATTAAATGGACAAAAGGGGAGAAATGTTAAGATGATGTGCTTAAACTTGTTTAGCTTTGTCATGTCCTAAGACAACACTGATCCTGAATAATAATTCGTCTTGTTTCCGCCATATTCCTATTTCATGTCAACTTACGACCAGTTATCTGTGACAACTGAATTTGATTTCTGAAACACATAACTGCTTTATAAGCCACTAACGCAAGTGTGCAAGAGCATGCTTTTTCATTCTTGCTTTTAACATCAACTCCCATGGTTTTTGAATTGAGGCTTTGTATTTTACACAGGACAATCCCTCAATTATTTACCTAAAACCAAATGAAACAGCAAACTAAGTTCTTCCTCCTCAAAGAACTCCCTGAAATCCAGGAATTTTTAAAGACTCCATTGCAGCTGTATGGATGTGGGAAGATGGAGTTCTTATACTTATCACCACACTAGAGAAGGTTGTGAAAAACAGAAAGATGTCCAAGAGATTTGTCTTAGAAGAGGCAGCTACAAAGATGCACAATGAGAACCTGAAGGGCCTCTATATCATAGTATCATAGATCATAGAATGATTTAGGTTGGAGAGGACATTTAAAGCTCATCTAGTCTGACCCCCCTGCTATGAGCAGGGACACTTTCCACTACACCAGGCTGCTGAAAGCCCTGTCCAGTCTGGCCTTGAGGTACTTCCAGGGATAAGGCATCCACAGTCTCTGGGCAACCTGTTCTAATACCTCACCATCCAAATCATAGAATCTCAGAATATTAAGAGATTGGAAAGGACCTTAAAGATAAACTAGTCCCAATGCCCCCTGCCATGGGCAGGGACGATCTACCCCTCAAGTGGCTCAAGGCCTTATCCAACCTGGTTTTGAACACTGACAGGGTTGGGCATCCTCCCTGGGCAGCCTGTTCCAGTGTCTCACCATCCTCACAGTAAAGAATTTTTTCCTAATATCTAATCTAAATTTCCCCTCTTTCATTGGCTCCCATTATGCGTTTTCCTGTCACTACAGATCCTGATGACCCAGCTTCCCTGTAGGCTCCCTTCAGATGCTGCAAGGTTGCTATGAAGTCTTCACAAAACCTTTCCTTCTCCAGGCCGAACAGCCTCAACTTTCTCAGACTGTGTTTGCAGATTCCATTCCTTGTATCAACTTATTGGCCCTCCTTTAGACTTGCTACAACAGTCCCATGTCCTTCTTAGGTTGTGGACTGCACTGCATTCCAGGTAGGATCTTACCAGAATAGAGCAGACAGGCAGAATCACCTCCTTTGAGTGCTGGCCACGCTTCTTTAAATGCAACCAAGGATTGGGTTGGCTTTCTGGGCTGCAAGTGCACACTGCTGGCCTATGTTGACTTCTTCATCAACCATTACTCCCAAATCCTTCTCCACAGGGCTGCTCTCCCTCTCCACCACTTCTCTGCCCAACCCGTGGGTGTGTCTCAGACTGCACAATTCAGGTGTAAAGACCTTGCACTTTGCTTTGTTGAGCTCCATGAAGTTCACACAAACCCACCTCTCAAGCCTTTCAAGGTCACTCTGCATGGCATCCCTTCTCTCCAGTATGTTTACTCTACCACGCTGCTTCATACTGTCAGCAGATTTGATGAGGGTGCACTTGATTGCACTGTCTGTGTCACCAAAAAAAGCTGTTTAACAATCCTGGCTGCAGAGGGACACCACTCATCACTGGTTTCCACTTGGAAAATGAGCCACTGACCACAACTCTGTGTGTGGCCATTTTTAGTTATTTTTCACCCACCAAGTGGTTCATCCATCAAATCCATGTCTCTTCAATTTGAAGACGAGGATGTTGAGTGGTACACTTTGCATAACTCCAGGTAGATGATGTGAGTTGCTCTGCTCTGCCCCTGTCCATCAATCCTGTAGGCCCATCACAGATACCCACCAAATTTGTCAGGCAACATTTCCCCCTTATAAAGCCATATTGGCTGTTACCAAGCATCACATATAAAAATGTCCAGTCTATCCTTGTTCAATTTAAAATTATTGCCCCATATCTTGTCAATAAAGACATTCATAAAAATTTATTTCTGTCTTTCTTCTAAGAACCCTTTATATATTGAAAAGCTATAGTAAGGTCTCACTGGAGCCTTCTCCTCTTCAGGTTGAACAACCCCAGCCCTCCCTGCCTTTCTTCATATGAGAGGTGCTCCAGGCCCTTGAACATTTTCACATTTTCACAGTCAGAAAGGTGCAAACAAAACACTTCAAAAACTGCTTTTATTGAGATTCCACTTATGTCTGTGTCTACTTCTGATTTTTGCTTTTGTACAAATAATTTCTTCAGTAATATACTAACCATGGCTTTACTTGATAATAGATTTGACAAAAAAAGAAATGGCTTCTGGATTTTACATCTTTTCTTTCTGCCAAAAAGCTCCTATTAATTGATAAAATAAAATATAGAGTGCCCAGAAAAACTAGCAGGGTAGCTAGTAGAAACTAAACCCCCAGTAACCAGTGTACCTTTTTGAGTAGCTTGTATCCAACTCTGACACTGCTATGAGGCTTTGCAGTCATGAAAAATAACCTTAGAACACACCATCTTAAAATACTGAGAAATTAAATCCAAGATTCTATTTACCTTCACATTCTCATATATTTTATCAATTTCAGGAATTTAAAACTAATGTGATTATTAAGTTCCTGATTTACTTCTCAAGAGCTTGTTTAGGAAGGTGTTAACCAAGTTAATGAACTCCTCAGAACACATGGTGTTCAGTCACAGACTGTGCCCTGCATATGGGGATATCTTAGCCAGACTCAGAGAAAACATCAGTGCCCTTTGCTAAAAACCTCAGCAGAGGGACCAGGAAGGCTGACTTACTTTTCTGAAGCAGTAGAGTTGTGATGGG
>WBND01001197.1:157433-201503 GCA_013398595.1 Tychaedon coryphoeus | reverse complement strand
ACACTAATGCAACTGACTGTCCAATGTGCTGCTGGTGATTTAATCTGTCCTGTGTGTAGGAAAATGAAATATCAATCAACCATCCCAATCCACCCATTGGTGAAGAAGCTTTTCCAAAGGCCCAGAAGGTAGAGGCATTTCAAACCAGGGCAAGGCAAGGCTTCAGTCCTGTAGAATCAGCATGGTTGTTAACTTTCTTTGGCTCCATGTGAACTGAATTCAGCAACGCAGGGCACCTTTTTGCTATGATGCAGGGAAACATAATGCCTTTAGTTATTGGGTAACAGATGTTTAGTAATTAAAGCAGCCCATTTCAAGAGCAATCATAAAATCACAGGGAGATGAAATTTGAATACATCTGAATTCCTGCAGGATTCCATATGTGCTTTTTTGTCCATGTGTTTACATTTTTAGTAATTTGGTGAAGCTGAGAAGTGAATATTAAATGATTTTTGTTGATAAAAATATGTATGACTGCTAATATTCAACACTTATTTAATTGGAAAAAGACTCACAGAAGAAGGTATGCCGTGTCAAAAAGTGAAGAATAGACTTGAGGGTGTAGATTTAATCTATTTTTTCTTCTCCATTTGGACTGTCTAACCCAGGAGTGCTTCTGCTCCATGACTACTTTTCTCTCAGCTGTGAAATGTTCCTGGTTTGTTTCAGCTGCAGTTTTTGTCTCTGCATATGCCCAGAACTACCTTGGTTTGAGCAGCTATCCTCTCTCTGTACCAAGTGGGGAAATAAAGAAAAAGCATCCCTGTATTTTGGGTCCCTTTCAGTAGGGAGATTCACACAAGTGTAATTTATCTGTCTTTTGATCAAATGGAGTTATGATGTCCTCCTTCTCTCTACAAAAACTGAGCTTGGAGCTGTGAGCCACCCATTTCTTCTAGCTCACAGGTTTTGCCTGTGGGTTGCTTTGAGAGCCACTTTTTGTCTGTGCATTTCTCTGTCCTGTCCCACTGACTCTTCTGTCCCCTTTTGTCCACACACCTCAAGTATCTCTAGCAGTGTTCAGCCTGGCATTTCCTGGGGAAGGACCTGAGAGGCAAATTTGATCCAGCTGGTCTTGCTTACATTACAGTAAACTGTAGAAAGGTGAATGAATAGTAAACTGTTGTACAAAAATCTCAATGCTATCATTATATCTGCCACTAACTGTGTTCTGAAAACAGGAGTGTATTCTGGGCTATTTGCAGTCCTGTTTCACCTGCCTAAGCTCTGAATAAATAAAAACTGAGATACGTGTTTGAATGCCATGATTCCCTTTTAGTGACTTTGGGTGTCTATAAGTTCACCCTGAAGAATTTGTTGAAAGGCCTTTTGCTTACTGATATAGAATTTCTAGAAACTCAGCTTTCAGATTTTTGTTTAAATCACAGATTTCCAAAATGTAGTCACTGAGTTGCTTGGTTTCTATGCAGATAAGTCTGTTCTTGAGCTTTAACCCTAGGTATCCAAACAAAACCACATTTGATTAACTAGAAATCATAAATGTTGTTTCAATCACAAGTGTAAAGCATAGTATTTATGAGAGTACCTTTGTAAAAACACACATATTCCTATTTTTTTTTAATTTACTTCTGACCATATTTTCAAAATTCTCAAATCTTTATTTTGGTAGACTATGATATGAAGCTTTTCTCCAGTTGGAAAAGTTGGTATATATATTATTTATAACTTCCAATCAGACTTATTCAAAAGGAAACTAAAATGCCATGAAAAATTATTTTGAAAACCATTACCCCTAAACAAGAGTCCAGCTTTTAAAGAGTGGTTTGAACAGACAGATACATATCTGTTCCTTTTTTATTCAATTTTAAATCTATTAACCTTATTTATAGTTCAATGCTCACGGACTTTTTTCCCATAAGACCTTCTTTACATTTAATAATAAAAAGTTTTTCAGTTGAGCATGTGTTGTGGTTTAACCCAACACATGGGCCAGCAGCCAAACTCCAAGCCGTCACTCACTTACTCCCCTACCAGCAGAATCAGGGGGAGAATTGGAGGAGCAGAAGAGATCTTGTGGGCTGAGATGTAGACAGTTTAGTGGGGAAAGCAAACGCCACACACACAAGCAGTGAAAAACAAGGAATGAATTCACTGCTTCCTAGGCTCAGGCAGGTGTTCAGCCTTCTCCAGGGGAGGAGGGCCTCATGTAATGGTGACTTGTGAAGACAAATTCCAACATGCTAAATATGCACCCTTCTTCCCCCCTTTTTATACACTGAGCATGATGTCCTATGGTTTGGAACATCCCTTTGGTCAGTTGGGGGTCACCTGTCCTGGCTGTGTCTCCTCCCAACCTCCCATGCGTTAACAACTTCCTACCCACCATGGTTGTACAAAAAGCAGAAAAGGCCTTGGCTCTGTTTTAGCCCTGCTCAGCAATAACAAAAACATCTTTATATTATTGACCCTGTGTTCAGCACAAATCCAAAACATGGCTCCCTACGAGCCACAGTGAAGAAAATAAACTCTACCCCAGCTGAAACCAGCACAGCATGCTCCAGCATTCAAGTATGAAGAAACACAAGGACTAATCACTCACAAATTCACTGTCATGCCAATAAAGATTCGTTAAGCCATTAGCAACCTACAAATTGGCACCTGGCATTCTTCCTATTCGTTTGAAAGGGGATCCACAGTGGGATGCAAGACTCTAAATTGGCAGCAATCAGAAGCCTATTCTCTCTGTCAAAGATGGTATCCACTGAGTAGCAGGTACTGCTGACATTCTCTGGTTATTGTTATAAGTCACTGATTAAAAAAAATTGCTGTAACATCAGAAGATCCTAGTCTATTCTTATGAAATAAAAAGAGAACAAGAATAGACTATTTTCTATGCAATTTTCTTTTGATTTTGTCTCCAGTATAATTATTGTGCTTTCATATTGATTTCCAATAATATTTCTTTAAAAAAGGGAAACTTTTCGGTATCTATCTTTCAATATCACTTACTTTAAAATGTTTTTATTTCAATCACAAATTGCACTATGATAGAAATTTAGGTTGAGGAACTGCAAAAATCAGTAGAGAAAAACCTTTTTTGTTTTTTATGAGCAAATCTTTACAGCAATAATACAGTTCTTTACAAAAATGAACTTAAGTCCTTAAAAATATTTTCAATTTTTAAATTCAACTTTAGAAGCATTTTTCTACTAGGGCATACTCAAATTTCTGCACTGGGGTGTAAAATAAAATAAAATTGAATACTTAAGCAAAAGACTGGGTGGAGACCTTATTCTGATATCTTGCAACATGCAGAATTTATGACTATCAAATTAGTTGATGGTTTGAGAAGAACATTCCTTCAAAATTTCTAAAGCATGGAGTTTGATTGGAGGTTTTGTGGAGTGGAATGACTTAGTGGAGTATCTTTCTCTAGAACCGTTCAAGTCATAACTAAATGAATATAATCAGAGCAACTAAATGCAGAAAATAATTTTTTTAAATGGCTAAGTCCTATCTCTTTGGGGTTTTATTCTGCTATTTTTTAACAAGAGCATGTGCCAAATTGAGCACCTGGAATGGGACAACTCTGGATGTACAAACAGTCTGGGGAGGGAGAGGCTGGAGAGCAGTGGCACAGAAAGGGACCTGGGGGTCCTGGTCAGTGGCAAGTTGGACATGAGCCAGCAGAGCCCTGGAGCCAGGAGGGCCAACCCTGTCCTGGGGTTCAGACTTGTACCCTAGCACAATGGGCATGTCACAGCCCACCAAGAAACTGCCTATAAAAGGGGCAGGGACCAAAGGTGAGATGGACACATTGGCAGAGCACAGACTCACCATGTCCCCAGTGCTGCGTTTCCTGTTTCTTATCAACAAACTAATAAATTGCCTTATTGATTGACCTACTCTATTGTGGTGAGTAATTTATAGCAAGGAGAAGCTGTATGGACTGAGGTCACTTGGTCAGTTCAGTCTGGAGGAGGCTGAGGAGAGACCTCACTGCAGTTACAGCTTCTTGTCAGGCGCAGAGGAGGGGCAGGCACTGATCTGGTGGTGACAGGATCTGAGGAAATGGCCTGAAGCTGTGTTAGGGGAGGTTTAGGTTGGATATCAGGAAATCATTTTTCACCCAGAGAGTGGTTGGGCACTGCAACAGGATCCCCAGGGAAGGGCTCACAGCACCAAGCCTGGCAGATTTTAAGAAGCGTTTGAACAGTGCTCTCAGGTACATGGTGTGACTTTTGGGGTGTCCCATGCAGGGCCCCAAGTTGGACTCGATGTTCCTCATGGGTCCTTTCCAACTCAGCAAATTTTATGGTTCTTTCATTCTGTCTGAATCCTAATACTTTTCCCAGTAAAAACACAAATATACCTGAGAATGAAACAGATTTATTTATATAGTGCCTAGTGTTTTTTCTTCCTCAATACAAATTCAAAACACAAAGTACATATACTGCTTGTTATTTCAGTCATCTTTCTCTCTGAGACATGAGTTGGAGGATTCTTTCTTCTCCGTCCACTGAGATATCATCTTAACTCAGCCTGCAAGGCTTTTTAGCTGTTAAAACCTTTCACACTTCAAATTGACAGTGAACAAACTCTAGAGCTGTGCTAGAAATTAGTAGAAAGCTTATAAGGCAGAATGTATAGAAAACTGATTCTTCTCAATTATCATTAATTGCAGCCTTTACTGTAATATGTTGTTACAGTGGAGGAATTGAATGTTTCAAGGATACAGTCAATAAGTCTAAGGGACTGTCTAATTTAGCTTGTGTTTCTGTGTGAATTGCATCCAAGAATGGAGGTGGAAATGTGAGTGTTTAAGGCGAAATTCACAATATTTCTAAATGTCCTGTTTTGAACAAAAGTTTTAAGCATATGCAAAAGGTTCAAGGTAGAATTCAGTCAGAGTGGAACCACATACTGCTTTCCTAAAGTTTCTTTCTGCTGACTCTCTACTACAATGCCGTGTAAACTTGACCTTCAAGGAGCACAGTCATTTTACAGGATAGTGAGGTGTTTAGAGGAGGTAATTTCTCACACCACACGCCTTTTAGGGTTCTGATTACATTTGGGGCTCAGAAGACAAACATGACAGCTGTAGCACTACATCCTCGAATCAGGGTTGGTGCTCCACATTTTAGCAATCATGACTACAGCTGACATAAAACAGTATTTTTTTCCAGACTTCCACATTTACCCATTGACAGTACAGAAAATATGTGTTGAAGTGTTCTTAAAGCTGGAAGTATCTGTGTGAAATTTGAAGTGCTGCTTTGTTTCTTAGTCTACTAAAAGGACATCCTATAAGAGAGTACCGACCATCAAACCTTTTAATAATGGTTGTCTGAACTTCACTGCCTTCTCAGTTCCTGTACAGGGTGAATGTTAGAACTCTTTTGCTTTAAAACTTCTCCCTAAAAATCCTATGGATCACATATTTAGATTTATACAAGTTGAACAGAAAAGAACAAATGTAAAGTCCAAATATATATAGTTCCACTGATGCTTCTGGATTAGTCCTTATCTCTTAACTTAGGCACTTCTGGTGTGGAGTTCTCTCTGACTTCTCCCTAGTTTACCAGACTTATGTACCAGCTACCTGTCAGATGTATTGTTTGAGCAAATGAGAACATGTGGCATTGGGTATCACTGGATATCACTCTGTAGTTGTAGCTCATCAGTGCAGCCCAAACCTACCATGTGGCTCTATATGAACATGGACTCGTTGGTATGACTCAGAATTGAGAGCTCCTCTTCTGCCAGGTGATGTTGGTTGCTCCTTTTCCTTGCTGACATCAAGGCTGAATTCACAGAGTTAAAAGGTCAGTCTGTCTAGAAAGACCTCAGAAGGTCCAATAGTCCAATATCATGATGACTTTGTAGATGAATGAGATGACTTGGATATTGAACCAAGGCAGCTCTTATTATTGAGTGCAAGAGAAGACTAAAAAAGCAGAGCAATTCCTATGGAGACCAACTGATAATTGTGCTTCAAAGCCAAATTAAACCATCAGCTTTTGTGTCAGACTTTTTTCTTTCCATAAACTATAGAACAGAGGTGATTATACCCGGTACTGTGTGAGTGTAATTTTGTCCTCTGCATGCTGGCCTATAACACCAGTTCACACTGTGGCAACCCGTACCTGTGAAAAATGAAGTAAAACGTAAATATAGCAAAATTTGCTTTGTGTTGGTTGCTCCAGCTTTGGCATAATAATTTTGCTATTTTAGTGGCTGACTGACATCAGAGAAGAGGAGGCAGAGGGTCTGTCATACATCACATCCTATCCCAGATCCTCAAATTCTTCACTGGTAACCCTGTGTAGGTTCACCTTGCATAAGACTGATATGTAGATTTAACTTTCTAAGCTAAAGTGATATTGAATGCAGAACTGTTTGTTCTTCAAGCTTCTCTCTTTGATTGGACATTTCTTTCAGACGAACTGTTATAAATCTGTCATTTCAATTCCTTACACACCTGTATGTTTTTTTGCATTTCATACTGAACTTTGAAATCAAATGAAGTCTACATTGCTGCAGTCTTCAGCTGCCCAAGTCTGACAGCCTTATCTCAAGGCAGATACATGGTGGTGTTTTCCTTTGCTTATTCTGAGGTGTTTTAAGTGTCAGTCACAGTTTTAAAGTTTGATAGCTCTTTCCTTCCGTGCTGGCTTTATACACATGGTCTGTCGTTCTTGGGGTGATAAGGTGTTCATTGCTTATTTTCCAACTGTTTTTAGTTGTTGGCATATTGGTAGTGGTGGTTATTGCTGTAACTGGTGTGGAAAAATGAAGGTGTTAGCCAGAATGCACTGGAGTTGGAAGCCTCCAGAAAGAGGTGTAGGATGTGAGTGGGAGCAGGATGATTTCCAGGAGGCTGTGCTTGTGCAGTCAGAGCAGCCCTGACTGGAAGAGATTGTCTCCTGTCTGGACTTGTCTGTGGGCAATTTGCTCTCCTTGCTGGACCTCCAGGCCACCCATCAGTTATCAGGGAGACTAACAAAGATTCCAGAATGTATTAAAACAAATTTAGTTAAAACAGGACCCTTATTAGTGTTATTAGGACACTTAACAGCTGTCTTTTGGTTGCACTTTTGTTGTAGTCACTACTGACAGAAGACTCCTAGTCTGCACAAAGAATACCCAGCAGGCACGTGTGAAAGTCAATATATGGGCCCCTTGTCAGAAATTAACAAGGACTAAAAAGGCTGTTGTGTTATATTGTGAAATATGACAAGTTTACCCTTTGTCAAATGTGAAAGAATTTCTTGCAGATTGGGAGTTTGGGAGCCAACATGTGAGAGAAGTTCTAGTTATAACTGTCAGACCCTTCATATCATGGACAGAGGTGAAAATTAGAAAAGACTGAAGAAGACTTGAACATCAGTGAGTATAACCTGCTTGAAATACTTTTAGGGAAAATATAATTAATTTAAAGAATGCAGCGATTCAGCCAAATCAAATTCTGGAAAACAAGTGATGAGAAATGAAAACATATTTGAGCTAGGTGTACAGGCATAGTTATTTTCTTTGAAGACTTGTGGCACAAATCTTTCACCTAACCAATATGTGAAGATAGTAATATCTGTTTTATGTAATGCACAGGTTAATAGAAAACTTGGTAACTAGCCTGTTGTAACCAATGCAATAAGTTCTAAATAGAACTGTAAGGTAACACTTGATGAGTTTACCCAAACTGAAGCATTCATGCAGCTTGCCTGCTTTTTATATTCATGTTTATATGGGAGACTCGTGACAGGACCCCATATGCTGCTTTCCTGCAGTGATCATGACCAAACAGTACAGAAAATCTCTCCAGACCTCTGGTACCAGTTTTTCAGTCACAAATCCTTATCAGAATAGGAGGAGCTTCACACTCTCTCTCCAGAGGCTCAGATTTATGGAAGTGGAGATTCCTTCTCTGAGTTGGCAAAGAAAGCAAATCCTATTCCATCACCTCCAATAGGAAGTGTCATTCTGTCCATATGTGCAAGGAGTCAGAAGTCTTTTCAAACCTCATGAATTGTGTTAGGAAAAGAAAAAGAAATTGAGAGGTGAGGGTGTGCATTGTGAAGTAGAAAAGAACCACTAAGAAGTTTAATATGTTATTTTTGGTTGGTTTTAGGAAACTGTGAAAGATTGTGACTGAATGCTCATATTGTTGAAAAATGTGTGACAGGAATACACCAAAATCTGATTTCTCTCTATCTTAAAACTCTATAAAAGTGAAGAGGAGGTTGGTTTCATTTTTGTGTAGGGGGTTTCTCCATGGCTCTTCACATCTATTGACCACCTCTGGGATGTCTGACAGAGGATGCTGGTATCAGTAGTCTGAAGTGTGCAGATAGTTCAGAGTTTATCATACAGCAGGATGTGTCTCAATCAGAAAGTGTTTCACAGCGCACCAGTTTTAATGTGCTGTAAAGTTACATACATAGATAAATAGGATTTTAGTCAGACGAACTTAATTATGTGGACATTCAAAGTGCCAAGGTAGAATAGCAGAGACTTGACTCTGCTCCTGTGAAACCTATGGAAGCGTGGAAGGGACTGTAAATCCTTCTGGAGGTGATAGTTTGTTCAAAATTAATTAAATACAGGTAAATGCTGTAAGGGCACCATGAGGGCCAGCTGCTCCCAGCTGCTGATAGGGGCCACCCCAGGGCAGCTGGACAGGGTCTGGCAGCCAGGGCCTGTCCCACTGCTCCAGCTGGATGTTATGTCAATGCTGTATTCTCTAATTCAGGAAATTTTGTTCGTGATTTTATGATGCTGTTCCTACCACTATTTTAACTGCAGGCTCTTTGTATCAGATTTAGCAATTGTGTGGCTGCAGAGCAAGTCGGTTCAGCAAACTGATGCAAAAGAAAGTGCACCACCACTAGAATCAACAGCTAAATTCTGTACCTCTGAACCAATTTACCCTCCTGTTATACAGCTGCTGAGGCTGATGCAGAGAAAGAAAGAAAATATGTGGGTGTCTTGGAAACACTGACTTGATTTTACTTGTTCCCTAAGGATACTTCTAATACCAAATGACACTTAAAAAGTGTGTTTCTAACACAGTTTAAAGCTAAGCTAAAATTGAGGCTGCCATTGCTTGCTCTCCTTTCTGTCTGGCTCTGCTTCTGTCTCACCCTCTTGTCCTCCCATCTTTATGCTCATTTTGGAATGAGGCAGGGAGATGAACCATCTGGAAGCTGCCTTTCATAGGGTTGGTTTTCAGCTGGTTTAGCTCTCCATCCCAGCTCATGGCAGCATGACATGTGGCACTGCTGTGCAAAGTTGAGGGCAGGAGTGTGTGAATGAATGCAGGAGCAAGAGGGGAGCAGCTCTGGTTTTGACAATGCAAACTGTCACAGATCACACGCTGTGAAAGGTGGTGCCTGAGCCACAATATGCCAAGTGATGAGATATTCCTGTAGCCTCACATTTTCTTCATAGTTTTGGTCACTCATGCCACACACACAAGTACTTTAGATAAATGCATGGATCAGTAATGCCCCTAGTTTGTCCTATACTGCCTGGTTTCAGTTTGCTTCCCTGTGCACTGCACACCCTGGGAATTCAAGGAGACACACAGGAACTAACAGCCAGTGGTCTACAGCTGGTAATTGGTACCACTTAGCAGCTGCTGAGCAGGATAGTATCTGTTATCCTTGAAGATCTCTAATACAAATCGTAATGAGCTGCTTACAAGGCTTCTAAGCCAGCTGGCATAAACTTGCTCTGCATGTTGAGGGAGTTAAAGAGGGACTGACTCTTGCTTTGTAAGGAATATAAGTCAGCAGTAATTTGATTTATGCCTATTAAGTAATGTTGGCATAGGATCAACATAAATGTTGGTGGAACAGAGGGGGTGTACAGTCTGTTCAGATGATAATTTGTGTTGTATGCAAATGCTGTAACTGTTACAATTGAGGAAAAGCATGTGTATTGATGTATGTAACAGAGACTAGACAGAACAAAAGGAATAAAGTAGGTAATTACTGAAAGGACACACTTTGGGCAGTGCAAGAGCCTGGCTGGGGCTACACTCAAATCAAATCCAAGATGGATCCTGGTCACGAGTTTTGACACTTTTATAAGTTTTGGTTCATCCACATATTGGGGTCAATTGTCCAACCACAGCCCCAGGCTATGAAATATCAGCCCCCTGCTTTGCCCCCTTTCCCTCACCATTGTTTCTGCTTTTTGGGTAATGGGTGTTTTTGATTCTCTAGCTGGGAAGGAATTGTTTTGTCTAACTACCCTATGAAGAGAACTTACTAACACCTAATATGAAGTTTCAGAGTTACACACTAAGCAGCATAGAATCTGAAAAATATAAAAGCTAAAACCCAAGGTATCAGTATGACAGTGGTTTTCAAATTAAGGTACTGACCACAGAATGAATTATTTTGCTGATGTGTGTTTTAGTTTTTATGATTTAGTGACTATAGGAATAGAAATTTGCAAATTCTGAAATAAATTTAACTTATTATGTAAAATGCTGTAAGAGCTGAGGTTTTTATTCAATTCTACAAACATTTGAATGTACAGTCAGATGTTTCTGAGAAGTTCCAGGTTGCTGAAAAGTTGGCCTAAAACTTGTAATTTAAAACTTGTAATTTAAAACTTGTAATTTAAAGAGCTTTCAAACAAATATCTAAGGTGAACCTAGTGGGTTGTGAGTTTTTTGCAATACTTGACTGTAGTCTGATGATAAAGTTCTTATTGGTTTTAGTAATCTTTTTCAGGAACTCCAGGAAAATCATGGCAGACATAAAATATGTGTAACACATGAAATACATGACCTAAATGCTAAAATATTTAATTACGTTTCTTTTTTTCTCTTTTCTTTATTTCTTAACCTTGAAACAAATAAATCTGATTAACTAGCTGGAAGTGAAAGTTTTAAGAGCAGCTGTTTTTTAGTTTACTGTATGATCATCTACTTTTCCCTAAGGTTAATTTTAGAGTGTTCAATTTCCGGCAAACTTTACCAAGCTTCATTTTATTGTAATTTTATCTCACTAACAGACTTTCTGGGTTCAGTCAGGTCTGTGCTACCAGTTTTTGTTGACAGAGCTATTTGTTCTCAGAAGTAGCTATGCTGGCAAATCCCTGGCTGTGTTATTAGCTGTCATGATAGATGCAGTATTTTTAGCTAAGCATGTGTTATTTTGTAAGGTGGCGTTGAATGATTATAGCAACACTTCTGTTATATACACAGGTTGTAGGTGCAGTGAGATAAAATCACAGCTTTATTAGCAACTAAGACCTTACCATAATAATTCCCTCCCTCTGGCCTGGCCAAAGCTCTAAATGGAGACAAAACCACAGGTCACCAGGATTGCTTTTTGATCCTTGGTGTGCCCCTTGCAGCAGTGTCTTTGGGCCATAGAACTGAATGGGTACTTCCAGTCTTCTCAAAATTACTGTGATTTATACCACTGTTTTGCTTTCCACATCACAACATAACTCAGGCATGCTAGTGCTGACTGCTACCCATTGTCACTTTTGAGTAAGGAGATAGGTTAGCTTGTCATTGCTTGGGCATTGTAAGAGGCACACTCAAGGATTTTTTTAAGCTATTGGGTTTGTGGACTTAATATTTTACAGTGGAGACACAGACTGCATTATATTTAATGTACACAGAAATGAAAGAGGGGGAATTTGCCTGAAGGAAAAGTTTAAATGTAGAAGTTCTTGGATAACTGTAGTCCCTAACTCATAAATTATTCTGGCAGTGATAGAGATGTCTGTCCCATGAGAGAACTGTGATCCTCATGGATCTTACTGGAGTCTGACTTAGTGAGCTGTGGCTCAGAGACATAACCATTATTTTCCATGTGGTTTTCCAGTTCAGATAGCTCAGGTAACAGGAGGGCTGTGCCCTCAACCTCCAGCATGACAGTGCATGGCAGGAAGGTGGCAGGGCTGGTCAGTGCCCAGGCATGGGCACACAGCAGCTGATGGCACCAGGCATGGCACAAGACTCGGCACAAAAAAGGGAATTATCTTGACACATGCTTACCTGTGCTGCGATCAAGCCCCTCAGCTGTTTCCAAGGCTGGAGTCTGACTGATTTATACACAAATAGAGTAATGGGAAAGAATTACCATGTATTTTGATCTTCCAGCATCAAAGCTGGGAGAGATGCTGAGTGGGGTTGTACAACTACCTCTGTCTGTCTGTCTTACTGGTGTCTTGGTTTGTTTCTTTTAAAGGTAATATTGTGTTCAATGGAGCACTGAAATCAGCCTGACATTCCACATCATCTTTTAATTTTAGAAGGGAATCAATGACCCAGTTGCTTTGAGATCATGGTATTATGATTCCTGGTTATAAACTTTGGGAACTCTGACAGGGAGGGTGGAAATTTCAGCCCTGTCCTTATCAGTCCTCTGTTCAATCAGTGGGCACTATATCTTGGATATGCAAGGCTAACACTCTCCAATTCAACCAGTATGGAAAGAGTAATTTCCCTATCTTCATTTCTGAAGTCTGTGAATGGCCACTTATCTGTCCAAATGTGTATATTTTGTTTATGGTTTGCTGCCTTTAATCTTTGTGCGGCATGGATGGGAATTTATTTCCAAGAATTCTCCTAAAAATGAGGAGATCTGAACAAGTCTGATAGATGTTGCCAGTGAACTCTGGAAATATTTTATGTAAAAAGCAGTGGGATTACAAATTGGTTATTTGCAAAGCTCATTAAGGGCATGACTGCTCTGAATAAACACTGTCAACTGATGAGCTTGCTCTGAAGGAAAGCCTGAGCACTGGGGATAGTGGGTATAGTGATAGCAGCAGTATTGCTGCAGGAAATGGCCTTGTTAGGTAAACAAGACACCTTAAAAGAAAGATTAAAAGATTAAATTACCAACACTGGTACTTGGATTTTAAAATTTAATTTTTAACTACTCATAGCCAAGGCATGAGGTAAATATTTTTTCTAAGACTACATTAACCAAACATTTATGACACCTTGCATTATTTCATTTGGTGTTCTGGTTAAGAAATTACTAGAGACTAGAATTCATCTGTTCTCACATGCAGCTGAATTGTGTAGCAGGTTTCTCTTAAACACCTTTGGTACAAGCTGAAAGGTATGGAGTGACTGCTGAGAAATGAGAAAAGAGAACTGAAGAGGTATGAATGTGGAGAGAATTCTAAATGATTAATCTGTACAGAGTTTAAGATGCCAGTGCTGGACAAAATATCTGACTGTGGAGGAGCTAATGGGAAAAACATGACTCTTAACTGGTGGAAGTGGAAGGGGTGTAAGGATGCTATTGCACATCTTTCAGTATTACTTCTGTAGTGATTCCATTTCATGGTCAGTTTATGCCCAAAATACTTTCAGCTATTGGTGGAAAGTGGTGGCTACACCATTTTCCTTATTTGTACCAATTACCCAGTGCCACATTCCCTGATCCTTAGTCTAGCTGGGAACCTAACTTTGCTGTGTTCAGGGGACAAAAACATGTAGCTTGGGGTAGGAGGAGAATGTGATAATCCCTTGCAGAATCAGCAGCATTTTAGCTATGCAAGCCATGTTTATGCACATCATGAACAACTAAAGCCTTCCAGCTGGAGTTTTTCTTGCTAAACTAAAGAGAACAAAACTAGATGTTAACAGGAACAAAGTTTTCACCTGCTGGCTGCTATTCCCCAGAGGAACAGTTAATAGGAGCATACACTGGCACTCTATATACAGCACAGTAGATGGCTAAATGTTAGGATTTACATATGTTAGGTGTCTTTATTTTGTCTGCTCTGGTACTACTAAAACTGAGTTTGCTGTGAATGCAACATTGCCCAGCACCTAAGTTTGTGTTGCCATCAGTAGCAGATCCCTGGTGAGTTACTGATAGCCCTGGGCCTTCTGAATTCACCTTTCAGGCTCTGCTGTGACTTCAGATCAGAGTTCCTTTGTCTGCAGCATACATAGGGTACAGCTCTAGATGCCAACATAGCTAGATTATAGCCACAGGGCAGTGTAAGTTCGAGTTGCTGCCATTTATATTGTAATCCTTAATGCATTTTGCACCACAGTTACACAGAGGTAAACAAAACTCTGCTGGGTAATTGTCATCTTGTCATCAGCCAGTTGCTATAACAACTAAAACACAGCTCAAAGCAAGCCAAGACTAGCCCAGAAAAAGTAAAACCTTACAACCCTAGTTCCTCAGGCAAAGTTAGTACAAGACCTGTGCCTGGTAACAGGCACAGCAATAATGACTTTACTGCACTGTGAGGCTATATTATAAATTGTAATCTAGTCAATACAATCAATGGAAAGTGAAAAGGTATTCAGCTCTCTGGAATAATTTGGTTAAAATTACAACATCAAGGATACATAAAAAGCTCTGTTGATTATTACCTTTCTTTTCTGATGAGAGTTCAATGCATCCAGTGCGTTCTAAAACACCTTTATTAGATATGAAATAGGTATGAAATTCTGTTCTAAGTTGTCAATAATTTTGTGTGTCAATTTTGTGCATCAGTGAATGGATGGACCTGTTTATACGCACACAGGAAGGGCTTCAGAGTTTGCTGAAAGGTTTTTACTTTGGAGTTGGTTTTGTTTTTTTTGTTTTTGTTTTTGTTTTTTTGTTGTTGTTTTTTCTTTTTTTTCAGGTAAATGTCAGTTTCCTGACTTTAACTCAGTTTTTAGTCTCATCTTTCCTGTAAACTTTTCTTTACAGGAATGATTGTAAGTAAAACAAGTTGTAAAAGAAAATTTTGTGAAAGCTTCCTTAAAATTGCACTAATTAAGAGATATTTTGCATTTCCTGAATTGAAGTTTATATTACTTTCTGTCCTCATTAGGGGATTAAATCCCAAATTACCAGCAGTAGCTAGTATTTACTATCTAACTACTTTTAGGCTATAGTTCTATCAAAAGGAAAATTCACCTTATTCACATAAGGTGAATATTTTCTACTGACTAGTGAAGTCTTAAGTAAATGATCTAAGTGAGCTGTCTAGTAGGAAGGGGGATTTGTTTCCATGATCTTCTTATCTTGATTTTTTCTTTTTATTGTGTTTTGCAGAGGGGATAAATTCAAGGAAGGAATAACTTTTTTTACTTCTTTTTAGATTCAAAGGCATGTAGCATAATACTGATTCAGGACACAAACTTTTGCCCAGTTGAAAGGAGAGTTTGCATATCTTGCCCTGGTAGTCTGTGTGATGTGAATTTCCTGAAGCACTGATCAAGCTATGTGCAATAATGAGGAAAAAGACACCAGACCAAAAAAATTAGCTACTGATCTTTCATCCACATTCCCTAATGTTTTTGTATGTGACTCGGTAATTTGTTTGTGGTCGTAATTATTTAATAGTCTTCTTGAAGATTGGAGTTAGTATATTAATTCTTTATGCTGTAATCTTGGTATACATTTCTGCTGGTAGAAAAAAAAAATAAGGCAAACCAATTAATTCTAATGGATTTCAAATTGAGATCTAGAAATGGTCTGTCATTTTTTTTGATTTCAAATGCAAGGAGTTGCAAAATGGATCTGGAAAGGCATTACTTTGTTTTGCATAGCTTCTCTGTGAGAACCAAGACTTCGGCGGTTGGTGGGAGGAAGATATTCAATAAATTGCCCATATTTTTTATACTCGAGTAGCTAGAGTTACTTTCTGCCTCTTGGTTACTGTTTCAGGCTTCAGATGAAATTCTTGTGGAATACTGTTAGAAATGCAATTTGCCAACCCACTGACCTTCCCATGTGTCCTGGTTCTGCCAAAAGAGAGAAGTCTTCATTCTGTCTTTGCATAGAAGGATCTATACTAAAGTCACTTTTGGAGATCCCAAGGCTCATAATGATTGAGTTCATCTCAGTGACTCAACAAGAAATTCCATGTTTGATTTTTCCCGGTGTTATTTTTTGTGCCATCAGAGTCGGTTCCCACACGCAGAGACAGCCAGAGGTAAAGGTGTGTAAGTCCCTTTGTGAATGGGGAAGGGGACAGACCCCTTTGGTTAACACCTTACCTGTCTTATCCCATCTTGTAGAAACACAGACTGAGGATGCTGTTTCATATCAGTCCTTGTCAATATCAGACTTTTGCCACCAACACAGCGTGTGCTTGCTCTGCCACCACATGGTATACGATTTTTTTCCTCCCCTGGAAAACAGGAGATGGAGGAAAGGGAACACTTTGGAGTGTTAATTTCTTCAGGTGAAATCCTGATGGGATTTGGAGAATGAAATTATTTTCAGAGCCTCAAAAAATCTTCTGTGATATGGAAATAATATTTTCTGCGTTACTAAGGAAATGGCATGACGTAGGAACATTGGAAATATTAACACTTGAGGAGGATGTAATTGCATGCCTGTTTAAGGAAGGAGGATTTTTAAGTCTTTATTCACTTTAAACCTGAGGTAGAGAGAGCATCTCCATATGTGGTCAGAAATTTAGGTATTAAAAAAAAAGGAACTTTGTTCTGAACCTCTACTTTTAGTGGTCTCTCTCTGGATGAATACAGGTATGTGCTTCAATATGAGATTTGTGGATCTGCGAGAGCAGAAAGGAATAGTTTGCTTTTCATTGTTCATCCATTTCTCTTGACATTATGAAATATTATAAATAATTCTGTACCTTCCCACTCTGGTTCTGTGCTTTTCATCTTGCTTAAGAGATGCTGTGCAGCTTTTTTTATTCTATGCTACCTAATGCTCCTATTCTACTTTTAGTGAATACACTGGGGACAACAGGGACTTCTAATAGTGGCTAACTTTCAAATTGGCATTTGCCAGAACATATAAGTATTTTACAGCTATGTAAACTAAATGAGACGAGATCTTTGGTGAGGATAAATAGGTACCATGAAACTATTCATAAAGTAAAAATGTATACAGTAGTTTTGGTTGATCTTTGATTTTCAAAGTTTAAAAGAGAGCAAAAGATTAAATTACTTTGGCTAACTACTGTAAATATTTGTCCATTATACCAATGTGTTTTTTTGCTATATCATGTGTTTAGTAATGATGATACCGATGTTTCACTCTAATTTTATAGATTTGCAACTATTTAACTATTAACTATTTATAATATTTAATATTTAAATATTCTTTCTTAGGAGAATTTTTTCTAGGGCACCTGGTCAAAAATAATTCAGAACATTCAGAAAACATTACTTCTATAAATTGACAATATTTGTAAAGAAAAGTGATCTCTTTCAAATAGGTTAAGTAAGTGTCTGAATGCAGTAAGAAGTTTAAATGTACAGTGAAAATGGAGTTACAATATATCCTTGGGAGAAAGAAAACAGACACAGAAAATTTATAGATAAGAAAGAGGTGGTGGCCATGAGTCTGTTGGCAGATTCACAGAAGAGCCTTGAGAGAAATATCTGGCCCTTCTGTAACACAGACATCTCAGTGGAACCCATTTCACAATTTAAAATTTCTTTGCAGTTGTTAGCACAAGTGCATCCAGGATCTTAACTAAGAATTAAGCTCAAGACAGAAGCACCTGTTCTCCCACTCAGGAAACATTATTGGCAGCTATTCTCATGGAGAGAGGCCTTTTAAAAGGTTTTTCATTCCAGTTTAATGAAGACAGGGTTGCAGTGGTGGTGTGGAGTCCCCTGGTATTGCCAGGCATTGCTGCTGTGCAGTTCTGTTCAAGGAATGAACTCTGTTTCCATGAGTCAGTCATTGCTTTGATTCAGAGTGAAAAGGTTATAAAGGCAGTAAAGACCATGGGGGAAAAGTGCTGAATTTTCACACTTGAGCGAGCACCAATGTGAAGGGCTGTGGTTTTGCTTGCACTTATAAGCCTGTTTTCATTTCAAAGGGGTTTGATACATGTAACTGGGAGTGGAGTGTGGCTCCAAATATCGTTTTAAAGATTATGCTGCATCAGTGATTTGACAATGCACTGGAAAGGTTAAATTGAGTGCAGACCATTTCGCTTTGGTATAATGATCAATTTCAAGTGATATCAGTTATGAATACTAGTTTCAAATATTTACTGAAAAAGCCAATATATCACATGGGAACATTGAAAAGTAAAATAAAACAAGTTAACTGAGTTTTTGCTCCCAAATGAACAGATCAGATGATTGTGACCTTGACAGGGCTCTTTCCTCCAGCCCTCCCCTCCCATATGTACAAAACAGACATGCTCATCTGTATACTTGAAAAGTCCTTGATACTGATATTTATATTGATACTTGATATTGATATTTACTATTCATTATCAAAGGTCTTTTGCTTTACAGGCTTAGCTATTAAAACAGGTGAGATGGCAAATGCTGACATGATAGTTTTGCAGTTACATATAATGTTTGAATATATTATTAAATCCCCTGATGAAGATGATTAAGAATCAGCCTATTAACAGTTCAGAATTAGGCTGTTATACTAGATATATTAGGCATATTAACTCTTTTTGCTCTTTTCTTTGATATTTCAGTGCTACGGCTGTTGAAAGATGGTGCTGACCCTCATATGCTCCTTTCTTCAGGAGGCTCCTTGCTCCATCTGGTAAGAGTGATTGAAGATTAGTGTTAGTGACTGTGAATAAACTTGGTGGGATAGAGAGTAGCAGATTTGGAATATTAACAAAGAAGAAAGGATTAGAAGGTTTTGGTTTTTTTAATATACATTGAGCTCTGCCATGGCTATGATTTGCATCCAGATATGTTTTTTAAATAAATGGTCATTTTCAAGTTGCTTACAGAAGAAAGGATCATGTCATAGGAGTGGTAGCTAACAAAGGAGAATGAAGTATTTTAGTTAGAAATTATCTGTGCAGCAAGAAAGAGCAAATGAAATACTGCTTGATTCCAAATAGAAAATTATATGGTTCAAAGATTCACAGGTCCTATATGAAAAATACCCCATGATTTAGCATTTTTCCTTTTGTTTTTGTGACACTTTCTTGCACCAGTTTGCTACATGTGGATATTTAACACATTATTTGCGTTTACTTTATCGTTATTTGCATAGCAATTCAGATTAGTAAAAGGAAGGCAAAAGAAAAACAATTAGTATATAATACTGAAGTAAAAACAAGAGGTAAGGATATGAAAGGCAGACAGAAAGAAAATATCATTAGAGTAGAATTTTGGCATTGCTGAAGCCAGTAGCAAAACTCATAAATAATTCCTACATTTTGTGATCCTTTTCTTTGGTCTGTGATGCTTTAGTCTCAGACATGCTGTCTATTCAATGTGAAACTACTTTCAGACATTTGGATCCAACTTTGTTGCACACTGTGGCTCAAAGAAATGTAACTGAGCAAAGTAATGACAAGTCTGCTGACAGTGTTTCATTTATACAAAACACAGTAATTTTTTGATGAGAAAGAGCTCCTGTAATATTACTGGACTCCGGCACACCTGTAACCATGCTCTTGCAAGATACAGTGTTTCCCTTATGAAATTAATTTGTGTTTTTCATCTTCCATGGCCACAAGAACTTTAGGAAATAGAGACCAAGGTAAGGGGAAAGTGCAGTACTGATTTGGAAATTTAGAAATTTGAATCATCTTTTCCCTTATCCAACTATTTCTCTGTAAAGATGCTCAATCACTCTTTAAAAATGCAGTCCAAATGAGATTTGGTTTACTTTGGTATTCTCAAAATAGAGGCATCCCAAATCTTACCCCATCCCAAAAGACCTAGGAGATTATCTTCAGATCTTCAGTGTGGATGATTTGACATGTGTCAGGCATTTTAAAATAAAATAAAGAAATATTAATTTTCAGGGATTTTAAGTTGCTTTATGTCTTGGTTTAATTTAGGTTTGCCAATTTTACTATACAACACACAAAGACACTTCAATCAGTCTTCCACCTAAATAATCATTTCAGTTCACTTTAGAGAGAAGAGTTCTTTCTTGTGTCCACAGCGTTTGTCTTCACTTTCACAATTTGCATTGGCCTGGGGAAATCTGCAAATCGTGGAACTTCCCCCATCTTCATAGTCTTTCCAGAACTGTGTTATGGGTCATGTCAAAAAAAACTCATGGGGTATTACTTTTAAGGGCAAGCTGCTCAAAGGCAAAAAGTTTCCTTCATCTCTTTTTTCCATCAAATATCTCTGCTCATCTTTCCATTCTCCACAACAGAGATCCCCATTCCCTCGGGGCAAAGGATCGTTTTCTCAAACACTTCAACCCCTTCATGTGTTTTCTTCACAATTTAAAGGATTTTCAGTGTAGTCCAGTTCACCCTATAGCTTACGAAAAAGGTTTTTCAGCCAACCTATTCATGGCGTCTCTTCAATCTCTTCCCATCTGCAAACTTAGCTCTTACTTCACTAACTCTAGTATCCTTTCTGCTTTTTTCCTCTCATTCAAGGAAGGTCAGCAGATCTGCAGTCTTATCCAAGCATTGGAAGGGTTAAAATTGCACACAGAAGGTGAAGGGAGCCGTGCTAGGATTTTTCAGGCCACGCAGGCTGCATGGAGAAGACTTGGCTGGAGCAGAGCACGGCTGCATTTCTCCCAAGCTGGGTGGGCAGCTGTGGGGAGGAACTAGGATCTTAGCACAGGTTTCTTTTCCCCTGGCCATCAGGGCCCCTAGTTAAAACAGGGGGGGCCTCGGTGGCTCCCCCACCCCTGCCCGGCCAGGCCGCACAGGGAGGGGGGCCAGGCCAGCTGGCCTTACCTTGTCAACAGCTGGAAGCCACAAGAGAAAGATTTCACTCTACCGATGTGATTCATGGAGGTGAAGTAACTCTTAATTGGTTTCCCAGGCTGTCAGTTATTAAATAAGCTTTCTGATTGGTCCCAGAAACGCACAGAGGAAGTTCTCATAGAGGAAAACTTCTGTGTGTGTATGTCTGTGCTCTATGCTCCTCTTCCTTTCATGCAAAACCAGCACACATTATCTAGTTTAGCTGCTGCACATTTTTTAACTACAGATAAAATCTGCAGTTGAACTGTGCCATTTTAGGTTTCTTGATCTGTATCATGCCCCAATTAATTGTCACAATCAGTATCTCTCAACTGGTGCCTGCTGCTTCACAGGCAAACATATGCTTCCAAAGGAAGGAAAGCTTTCTCTAGAAAGAAATTTGCAGTAGAGTGTGTAACCTACCTATCTCTAGCCCTAACCCTAGGCTGAGCAGTTAAACCTGCGTGGAGGTGAGCCTGGAGCCAAGCATATAGGTGTGGAGAGAGCCATGTTTTGACAGTCTGGTTTTCCTTTGGCATGCGTTTTGTAGCTGCAGAGTCGTTGGAGCTCTAGCCTTTGTGATTTTCTAAACCCTAACCCTTGGCATTACTCTAAACCTATGCTGGTCAGTTAAACCTGTATGGGGGTGCAACTGGAGCCAGGCAGCAAAGTGTGGAGGGAGCCATTGTTATACCAGTCCTGTGCTCCCCTTGGAATGCCTATTGTAGCTGCACTGTCTCTGGAACTCTATGGTTGGTAGTTTCCTGAACCCTAATCTTAGGTGCAAGCCTAAGCCTAGGCTGAGCGCCTAGACCTGCATGGGGTGAGGCCTGAGGGAAGCAGAAATGTGTGGATGGAGCCTTGTTATGGCAGTCCTGAGTTCTCCTTGGCATGCCTTTTGGAGTTTCAGACTCTCAGAACCTAGGGTGTTTTCTGAACCCGAGGCATAAGCCTAACCCTAGCTGTAGCCTAGGCTGAGTACTTAAGCCTGAATGGGGGTTGGGCTGTATCCAGGCAGCAAAGTGTGGAGGGACCCATTGCTATAACAGTTCTATGTTCTCCTTGGCATGCCTATTGTAGCTGGAGACTCCCAGAACCTCGGGGCATTGTTGTTTTCTGAACCCTAACACTAGGCATGACACTAACCCTAACCCTGCCTGATTAAACTGCCTCACTTTAATCAGAGTTACTTGTAAGTACTCATAATTCATTTATAGGAAAATGCTCATCCTACTGGTGATAGAGATAAACCTGAATTCAATGAAATTGGGATTTGACCCTGATTTGAGAGCAGTACAGACAGGAGAGGAGAATCAAGATACAGGGAAGCAAGATAAGCCAAACTTATTTTTAGCAGCAATTGAAACTAGTAGTTTAGCATGCACCTGTGTTATATTCTTAAAGCCCTCTCAGATCCATTCTAACTGTTAGTTTTACAACTGTGAAGCTGCTTGGTCCAAAGGGTATCTTAGTGTTTATTCTTTCCACTTGTAGGCTAAATATTTTGGTGTTAGAATGAATGGAAAATATACGTACATTATTCTTCTTAAAATCTGATTCATTGTATAATTCTGTTTCCCTTTTCCATACATCTTAATTTCCAAAATATGATATAATTCTAAAAAAAAAAAAAAAATCAAATGTGACGCTTTATAAAAATTCTGTTTTTGTCTCTGTAGAGAGCATCCCAATATGGTTGAATCTAGGCAAGCTATGGGAACTTTGAAGGTATTCGCTGAACTCTCTTTGGGTTCCTTGAGAGGGGAAGTACAATAAAAAGCGAGTATGTGCCTGAGCTGCCTGTACAGTACAAAGCACACAGTGCCAGGTCAGGGCACACAGGCAATCACCCACCCCCACCCTTATAACAAAGTATAGGTGTCACAGTTTTATTCTGGATCTTTAACTGAGCTTGTTTAATTTTTCACAAAACCTATTAAACAAGAATCAAGGAGCAGCAACAAATCTAAGCTGCAGCTAATCACAAAAGGCTCTACATCTATTATTAATACACAGAATGGCTCGGTGACACCTGTCATCTCTAGAACTGGTTGTTTGTTTTTCTTTTTTTTTTGCTTAACAATGGCTTGAAAATATGGTTGGTGTTAGATTATGCTATCTGTAATATAAAATGTTTTGTCTCTGATTTCTTAAATTTCAGCATGGAGCAGCTCAATTTAAGTTGTACTGATATGATGAATGATACTGATGCAACAAAACAAAACTGTTTCTAGACCGCCAGATAAGTTACACAAGCTAAGAGAAATACATTAGGATTCAATTTCTCTTCTGTAATTTAATTGTCAGTATATTTGGAAATCATTTTGGGTGGGACTGCTTTTTATTCTTATAGAATTTAATATTCATCTTCAGGGTTATCTATATTTATGACCATAGGAGTATGTGCAGATGCTGCATTCTGCTGAAGGTCTCAGCTACATCTTGGCTTCATAGTAAAATCCAATTACACACTTTTCCTTCTTCCCCACTTCTTTTAGTATCCTGGTTTCCATGCCAGATTACAATAAGTCTCCCCATAACCTCTTCCCCATGGGGAAAGAGATAGTATCCTTCTCTAAAGAGTTACTGGGCTTGTGTGTGAGGCCAGAGTTAGGATCTTAACTGAGGTGCCCTGATTGTCTTTTAAGGTATCATCCATAACTTTACACATAAGAAGTCACAGATGTGACAGAGGAGTAAGGTCAAAACAATGTCTAGGCCATTTTCTTGTTCTGTACCAAAATTGTGACCATGACTAAGAAATAGAAACATGCACACATGCACGCATATACAAACACACATGCATCCCTCTAGCCCCCAATAACACCCTCAGTGTGCAGAGTATTTATCTGGCAGAGAGACTTGAACAGGAATCTGTATAGTTAGTGAATTTGAAATAGAGGTGGGGTATGAAGAAGGGTGTATTATTGCCCTGAACTGCATAAAAGGCAGAGAAATTCCTGTATGCGTGGACATATGTATGTGTGGGTGTGCATATACTTAGCACTACTTACGATGTGATCATCATGCGCTGATGCCTGTGCTCTGATTTGCAATGACAGTACTGAACAGGAAAAAAAGCCTCACCCTTATTGTAGATTCAGCAAGATTTCATAAGGAAATAGGAGATTCTGTGAATCATGCACATGGAACTGGAAATCTCCACACAATTATTTCTATAGATTCCTCAGCTGTTGTTCCTTACAAACACAGCAGCTTAACTAAAATGTGTCATCTGCCCAGTTTAAATTGTATGTAATAAATTTAGTTGTACACTGAGAAAACACCATCCCTAATCTGCTCTTTTTTCTTCCAGTGTGCTCGCTACGATAATGCATTTGCTGCAGAAATTCTAATTGACAGAGGAGTAAATGTAAATCATCAAGATGAGGATTTTTGGACATCAATGCATGTAGCCTGTGCCTGTGATAATCCTGATATTGTCCTGCTACTGCTACTAGTAAGTAAAGCAAACCAATGCATTTTAAGCTTGAAAAGGAGACAGAATGTAGCACCCTAAGGTCTGAAACTGCTGTATGAATGCAAAATATTGCTACTAATCATATCACTGAAAATATGTACAGTGTTCTTTTTTTCTTGACATTGCTTTAGTGCTCAGGATTTTTAGAAGGCATTTTTAGGACTTCAATGAGAATAAATTGCAAACATCAATGTCAAGTATCTCCTATTTCTCCCCTGTGGTCCGGAACCTATATCTCTGATAAGCACTCAGTCCCAAATGGGCTATTCAGATAATTTCTTTTCTTTTCTCCTTGTCACTTTCTGTTAAGGGTTGAGTTCTCAGACAATCTTATAAAAAGGTTCCTCTGAAAAGCAAGTATTGGCTGACTTATACTCAGTAGTCATAAAAAATGTTTGTGGACATGGTCAAAATGAAACAAATTTAATATTTATGTAAACAGCTTTAACTTTTTAATCCTGGGTTTGCCCAATATGGTAATAGATGTGGCATTCAGCCTTTTTAGAGAGCAGCAGTGTGCCCAGATGGCCAAGAAGGCCAATGGCATCCTGGCCTGTACCAGAAATAGTGGCCAGCAGGATGAGGACACTGATAGTCCCCCTGTACTCGGCACTGATGAGGCCACACCTCAAGTCCTGTGCTCAGTTCTGGGCTCCTCACTACAAAGAAAGACACTGAGGGGCTGGAACGAGTCCAGAGAAAGGCAGGGGAGCCGGGGAAGGGTCTGGAGCACAAGTCCTATGAGGAGCAGCTGAGGGAGTTGAGGCTGTTTAGGATGGA
Source organism: Tychaedon coryphoeus (assembly GCA_013398595.1). Taxonomy (NCBI): domain Eukaryota; kingdom Metazoa; phylum Chordata; class Aves; order Passeriformes; family Muscicapidae; genus Tychaedon; species Tychaedon coryphoeus. The sequence goes on along the minus strand of WBND01001197.1, from coordinate 176,650 downwards.
CAAGAACTGGCTCAGAGAAAACCTGAAAGAAGGTTGTAAAAAGGTAGGTTGGCCTCTCTGGCCAGGTAGCAATCAACAGGACAAGAAGAAATGACCTCAAGCCGCACCAGGGGAAGTTGAGATTGAATATTCGGAAAACTTTCTGTGCTGCAAGAGCCCATTGGAATGGGCTGCCCAGAGAAGTGGCAGAGTCAACATCCCTGGAAGTTTTTAAAAGGTGTGTAGATGTGACAGCTATGAACATGGTTTAGTGATGGACTTGGCAGTGCTGAGTTAATGGTTGGACTCAATGATCTTGTGTCCTTTCGACCTAAGTGATTCTCTGGTTCTGTTTTTTGCTTCCATTCCTAGGACCACAAACTCTACTTTTATGCAATGGTACAAATGCAGCTCTTCCTCTCAGTTCATTGATATTACTTTAAAACAGTAGTGCAGAAATAGCTCACGTTTCTGACTTAAAGTTTTTTTAGTCTTTTTGTATAGTTTAAAAATGTTTATGTTTTAAATGGGTTGTTGCAAGGTCAGAGTTTCTTGTCATGCTTATATTTTTATTGCAATGTTACAAGTAAAGGGAAGGGATATATATTTTTAGACTGTATACTTGATAATATATTTCATGAAATCTCTTTGGGACATTATTTAGTCCATTCCCTCTGCTCAGACAAGAGCTAGGCACACCAGCTTGCCCAGGACCAAATCATCAAGGATGGAAAGTCCACAAACACTGGGCAACCTGTACAGTAAAAAAAAAAAAAAAAAGCCCAAAAGCAAACAAATCAAAACCAACAAAAACCTCAAACCAAAACAGAACAACAAACCAAAAACAACAACAAAAAACCAGATACATCTGATTTTAAACAGTATAATTACTCCTGGCAAATAAAGGATGCAATTTCCAGGTCTTTTTTTGCCTCTTGTATTACCTCAATCCATCCAGTGTAGACACCTCTGAAGTCTATGTAACTTTTGTGTTCTGCATGTACTCCTAGACTTGCAAACAAATTAGAACAGAGCAGTTTATTTATAAAAACTCTTGTACTATGGGATACTCTTGCAAGAGAGCGAGTTTTCAGAAACTCTGAATGCAGTGCTGTTATCATTAATAGGAACGGTTTAGGTTATAGAGGGCACTTATAAAATTTTCCTTGCCAATTTTTGAAAGAAGCTTAATGTGATTAAACTTCAAGTATTTCTATACAGGGTTATATCCAAAATAATTTTCAAGTGCCCATCCTTTGAATGTCTTTTGATTTGATCCTTGTGTGTTACAAGCTGCCTTCATCTGAAGGCTCTAAGTATTTTCTGATAACTTGGTTATCTACTACATTAAAATTTCAATACACAAGGGTACATGCATGTGGATTTTTGCAGATAAAGTTTGAATTGTCCATATTATTTGCAATAATGTCTGGTAAATTTGCCCACATTTAGGTGGTCAGCCCTTTTAAAGGCAGAATTTCATTGACTAGATAAATAATAGCTCTATACTCTCCCTTCTGGAGTCAAAATAAGGAATTTTAAATTTTGAGATTTAAAGATTTTTAAAGAGATGGCAGAGGAAGGGAAACTGGTAAGCAGTAGGTTTGAACCATCACATTCATGTTTTCTTTAATAACATTTGACAAATTGAAGATGAAAATTGAGGTTGGATAGACTTATTTTTCTCAATTCTGAATTGCCTTTGCATGAGCAATTCATATTAGAAATTACTTTGCCTTGAGGTTAGTGTTTCATGGACCATGTCTAATGTGTAGCATGAGCCTTGATAATGACAATATGAGCTACAGTCAGCTTCTATTATGCCACAGTTTTTCACTGGAAGAAAAAATAACAGTTCTTGTAACCTCAGGAATTACTTTTAAACAAATATTTCTTCTGGACTGAATTTATAGCCCAGACAATACCATATTTTCTGTTTTAAAGATGTGACCTAAAAGGTAACAGCATAGTCCTTTAATTGCTCAATTCAGATTTCTGGAAAACTCACAGAACCCAGTGGAGATTTCCTCAGTAAGGACTTAAAATATTTCTTGAAGGGGAAGTAGAACAAATTAAAAAACAAACAAACAAACAAACAAACAAACAAAATAATATATGGTATATATAGACCCTGGAAAGCTATAAGGCTATGAATGGAGATTTTGCTTAAACACTCCCTCTTTCTGACCACTTTTGGTGGTCTTCATTTTGCTCTGGCTTAGACAAGATAGAAGATTTGTCATTCATCTTCTAAACTGTGGCAACTCACAATTTCTTTGCAATTTCTTTGGTCTGGTGGATAGCAATGAAAAAATCAAAGCTAATTCACTGCAAACTAGGAGGGGCTGTAGCTGTTTGCAATGTGGTAATCTGCTGTCGTGTCCTGTTGTATGGTTATTGGAATTGTAAGTACTGTTTTTGGAATAGATGCATAATGAAATGCTTGAATTTTTCTCTCCATAATTTCCAGCACTTTACTCTAGATGGTGTAGCTTTCCAGGCACATATTTCTGTCTTCTCAGTTTTGTAGCTGTCAGCAAGGGGAGGGGAGCCCTGGAGGGAAGATCCAGGAGGTACATCCAGTGTGTGCTAAGGAGTGGGTCAATGAGGAGCTCAGCCAGGGCAGCTGCCTGCACGTGAGGAGGTGCAGAGATCAGGAGTGATCCATAGGGATCTGCCTGCCATACATGCCAATGAGGGGGGAAAGGTCACTTTCATCAGTCACTGCTCGAACCCATCAGCACTGTATATTCTCCCCGTGGCACAGCCAATTGCTTGTCATGGGTTTTGCATGAAGCAGGCATGGGAATGTACAGCTAAACCTAGGGTTAGGCTTATGCCTGGAGTTAGGGTTACACCTGGGGTTAGGGTTCAGAAAGCCACAAAGCCCACAGCTCCAAGAACTCTGCAGTGTAAAAAGGCATGGCAAGCCAAACACAAATGTGCCACAACACAGCTCCAGCCACCTCTCTTTGACTGTCAGCCACGCCATCCCCATGAGGTTTCAGTTCTCCACCTAGAGTTAGGCTTATGCCTAGTGTTGGGGTTCAGAAAACCACAGAGCCCACAATGCAGTGTAAAAAGGCATGCCAAGCTGAACACAACACTGCCACAACTTTGCTCCATCCACATTTTTCTGCTTGGCACCAGCTGCACCTCATGAGACCTTTACAGCTCTGCCTAGGGTTAGGGTTCCACCTAGGGTTAAGGTTCAGAAAACCACAAACCCTGGAGCTCCAAGCACTCTGCAGTGTAAACAGGCATGTCTAGCTGAACACAAAACTCCTACAACAGGCTCCTTCAACACCTTTCTGCTTGGCACCAGGCACATCCCTGTAAAAACTTCCTGCTCTGCCTAGGGTTAGGCTTGAGAGAATGACAAACTTCACAGCTTTAAGTACTCTGCAGTGTTAAAAGGCATGCCATGCTGAAGACAACACTGCCACTACCACTCTCCATCCATATTTTTCTTCTTGGCACCCACCTAACCTCATGAGGCCCTTGCAACTCTGCCTAGGGTTTGGGTTCTGCCTAGGTTCTGCCTAGGGTTAGGCTTGAGAAAGCTACAAACCCCAGAGCTCCAAGCACTCTGCAGTATAAAATGCATGTCAAGTTCACCACAAAACTGCCACAACATGGCTTCTTGACACCTTTCTGCTTGGCATTAGGTTCACCCCCATGAGAATTTACTGCTCAGCCAACGGTTAGGTTTATGCCTGGAGTTAGAGTTACACCTAGGGTTTGGGTTCAGAAGACCACAAAGCCCAGAGCTTCAAGCACAGTGCAGTGTAACAAGGCATGGCAAGCCGAACACAACACTGCTACAACTTCTCTCCATCCACATTTTTCTGCTTGGCACTAGCCTCACCCCATGAAGCTTTACAGCTCTGCCTAGGCTTAGGCTTACGCCTAGTGTTAGTTTCGCTTAGGGTTAGGGTTCAGAAAAGCACAAGCCCAAGAGCTTTAAACCCACTGCAGCTACAAAAAGCCTGCCAACTAAAACACGAGGCTGCCACAACATGGCTCCTTTGACAATTTCTGCTTGGTACCAGGCTCGCTCCAGGTTGAAGAGAATGGTAAAGTGTCTTTCATCTAAGAACAAAAATTTTTAGACTTATATGTGTATTATATGTGTATATATATGTACACACATATGTATATCTGTATATTATATGTGCCCACATGAAATCTCTTAAGGTTGTTGACAGCAATCACAACTGATTTATTGGAAGGATATGCTCCGTCTTGCCTCACTGCCTATTGAAGGCTCAGGAATGATGTGTCCTCAGCAGCTCTGTCCTGTTGGGCTGTGGTCTTTCTCATCATATGGGCTGCATTGCAACATGGTATTTTCTATTAATTCCCCACACTTGTTCTATGTTGGATTGAAACACTAGTCAAGATTTGTACTTTAGTATCCAGTATTCTTTGTCTCATGCTACCAGAGCTGCAGAATGTCCAAGCACCAGCATTTAGATGCTGCTCCTGCTTTGTTATCTGCAGACAGTGTTTAATCCTCTCACTTTAAACATGGCTTTAAACTTGTGCCCATCACTTGCAGTTTAATTTTTCCTCCACAGAATACAATTTTTATCTTCAAATACTTTTAATTGATACATGAGAGTGGGTAACCTTCACTTTACTTGTGCACTGTTCAAACCATCTTCTTGTCATGATAGCTCAGCCCCACCAGATCACTCCCACCAGATCAGGATCACAAGGATGAAAGTGAGAAAACTTGGAGATAAAGACAGTTGATTAGGCAAAGCAAAAGCTGCACACACAAGCAAAGCACAAGAAAAATTAATTTGCTGTGTCCTATCAGCAGGCAGGTGTTCAGCCATCTCCAGGGAAGCTGAACTCCACCACATGTAGTGGTGGGAAGACAAATGCCATCACTCTGAACATCCTCCCTCCTTCCTGCTTCTTTCCCCAGCTTTATATGCTGAGTATGAGGCCATGTGGTGTGGGATATCCCTCTGAGCAGCTGGGGCCTGCTGTCCCTGCTGGGACAGCTCCTTTGCACCAGCCTGCATTGGTGGGGTGAGGAACAGAAATGGCCTTAGCTCTGTGTAAGTGCTGCTCAGAAACAGCTAAAACATCCCTGTGTTATCAGCACCCTCTTCAACACAAATCCAAAACACACACTGGCTACTGGGAAAAAAATTGCTCAATCCCAGCCAGAACCAGCACACGTGTGGTGGAATAAATATTGATACTGTTGCAGCTTTGTAAATTAACCTTGCTTCTTTGGCCGGTAGGTAGGAAAGGTAAAATTACACCTGTTAGGACCTTTTAATTTTTTTTTTTCTGTTCTACCTGACTGCATTATTTTTCATAATGAATTCTGTGTTTTAGAGGATCAGCACTGGTTCACAATCATATTGAGCTCCCATGTTTAGTTCTTTTTCTCGAGAGAGCTATGGCTGCGTTGCAAACCACAGGTTTCTTTATGACTTGTTTACAACACTTTAATTTCAGAGCATAGTGCAGGTAATCATCATGGAGCTGTATCATTTCGCCCACACATTACAAGTTGATAACTATTATTTTTCTTTTCTAATGTATTTTAGGTTTTGGTTTTGAGGGTGTTTTTTTCCCTTCTCCCACTCCCAAAGAACCATGAAATGTTTTGATGTTGACTGAGGTTGAGAGCAACAGAGAGAAACAGAGATAGAGCTGATGAGAATGTGTTTTTACAGTGTACTTCATTTTGCTGTTGTAAGGAGGCACCTTTTAGTGGGCAACATCAATGTTAGATTTTCACCATCCTCAGTGCAGATCTTGTCAAATGAAACTGGGAAGGTGGAGATGGTATTTTGGCATGTGGCACAGTAGAAATTGATTATTTATTTATTCTTTCATAGATCTGAAAGCATTACTATGATAAACCTGGCACTTAATTACTTGGAAGGGATCAGTACTACATCCTCAGAACATTCTTAATACATTTTTTTAATTGACCTTGCTAGGAAAAGTAAGTGTAAATTCTGTCTGCTAACTAATTAAATGTTTCATCATGTACTTTTTGGAACCTAGAACTGAAGCACAAAATGCAAATCTGGCACTGAAAGCTAAAAGTACAAATTAAAAAAACAGTAGAATTGAGGCTGAATATGTTTTCTCTCCCCTATTTCAGAACTTAGGAAAATCTGTGCTTGGCAGTGTGCAAAAGGGAGTTACCATAAAATCATTCATTGGATTTAGAGCAACAATAGATGAGCAGTATCAGGTATATAATACTATCCACTGCATGCGTAATACACCCTTGAATTTGGTGTAAAACCCCCTTTCTAAAATCAGATATATTTTTACTGGAAAAAATTTACGTGAACCGACTTCCTGGTGGGATAGGGCTGTAACTCTCTTTTCTGCTCCCCCATACAGTTGATAATGGCACATATCTGAGGTCATGTAATCAGACAGCAGTTACATAGTTATTTTGCCCTTGTTCTTTGCAACTGCATGAGTCTGTGTTATCAAGCAGAGATGAATGATCAAAATGCCATTATCTTTAGAACTTAAAGAAAAGTCCTTCTATTTCATAGTTCCAAAAACAATTACTTCCTCAGAGGAAGCAATTCTGCCCTCCCACTCAATCTTGCTCAGTATGACTTCCTCCTTTGAGTCAATATGAGAGGAAGCAGGGATGGGGAAAGAACGAAGAGCAGTTAGAGGTCATGAGGAGGCAGTGCTAACAGTTGATAGTATAAATGATCATGTGCCCTGAAAGAAAAATTGTTCTTCTGTCTTTCTAGAGGCAGTTACCAATATTTGTAGTAAAGAAATTTAAATAGCTTTTTTTTCTGTGAAAGCTACGAGTATTTATTTGAATTCACTCACAGTTTGCAGAGGCTGGTGGATGTGTAAGAAGTGTAGGAGGGAACTTCCAGAGAGCGTGTACTACTGGCTTATAGCCTTTCATCATTGCTAGCTGAGATAACACAGAACTAACCTAGATGAAGGCCACTAATTAAGTGATCTAGGTGATGCCTTTTAATGAGTTGCTGAACACCAGATGGCAACTCTTTTTCTCTTGGGAAACAGTAAAAAAATATTAGTCGTTCTCCATAAAGACTTGGTGAAAGGGATGAAGCTAGCTAGTCATGCAAGAACAGGAACCTAACTGGATACAGCATAATGGTCAAAGCATTTGACTTTGAGCATTATCATGAAAGTAATGAGCTAGCATAGGAAAAAAAATGAAGATGATATAAAAAAGAAAAGAAATAGCATTGAACTTCTATTGACCGGTGAAATAACCAGTGAAATAGAATCTGCAGTTCACTGTGCAAAGAATGCTAGATCGTGGCATAAATCAAAGCCTTTTTACATGGGAAGTAGCCACAGAAAGTAAGACTGAAGGGTCTGTAAATACTTACTTGATATCTAGGAATCCCTAGAAATCCCTCCCTCTCTCTCTGCCTCCCTTCATACCTCCCTCCCTTTTACCCTCCATCCCTCTGTCCAGGTGGAAAAGATTTGGGATTGGGGATGAGACTTAGGACACAGACCATAGCTATTAAGCAGCAGATCTGTATACTCTGGAATTCTTAGCATCGGATCATTTCCAGAAAACAAAAATTCCTGGAGGTAAAAGAGAGTTAGACCTGTCAGAAAACAATATCACCCCCAGTTTTGGCTGGAGCAGGTCAGAAAAAGTATACTGAGAGGTGGACAACATGCACAAAAATGAGGATTTTTGGATAAGCTCCACTCCAATTCTCTTTTTCCTGAGAGAAAGAGGATCAAAGAATGACAAGAAAATGAAAATCAACATCTGGCTTTGATCTTCAGTAAACATAGTTTTGTGAATGAAGAAGATGGTCTGGGGATATTCCATCACCGGGGGATATTTGTAGAAGGAGAAATTCATTCTTCATGCTGAGTGGCCTCTGCTTGAATCACTGGCATAATTATTTTGTTGTTGCTTATGGAGTAGCTAGGGAATTGAAGAAAACTGTTAGTTAAATTGTAGAAGTGAAAAGCTGCTTGGTAGTGAAGAACTTGGTAAAAAGACTACAGCACAGCTATTAATAGAGAAATGGGCCTGAGAGTTGCTGAGGTTTCATTAGAATTGGTCCTATGACATTATTTTGAGTTTTCAGTGATAATCCTGAGAGGAAAATAGGGGTATGAGAATGCAATATGTTGAATAAAATTCTGTGATGTCTTATCTTTTGGGGTGAGGATTATAATGTTGTGTAGAAACAACAGAATATCTTTGAAGACTTAAGCAATAAAAACAACTTGAAATTTCAGTGTACAAATACAAGGTCAGGGTCTGAGCAACAGACATTTCTGTGATATGCTCTGGAACCATCAGCTGGAATTTTGTGAAAAGACCTCAGAGCTTTAGTAAATTTTAGGACAATTGTATATTGCAGACATATAACTTCAGGTGGGGAAAAACAGATTTTTGGATTTGTCAGAATGAAAATATTGCCAAGAAAAAGAGAAGAGTGGTTTTGCTACTGACCAAGTGCTGACAGCCTGCAGTTAGCTATCTACAGCCATGCTCAAGAATGGGAAATTGTAACAAAGGAAACCTGCAAGGGTAAGAGTGGGAGTAAAAGCTTATCTTAAGAGAAGGGAGTAAAAATAATACATTATACTTTAAAAAAATCAAAACATGGAGGCTGTAAAAATTTCTGTAAATATATCAGGATAGAGGAAGAGGTATGAAAAAGCTTTTAAAACCTGAAGCTACTACAAGCATGAAAGCAAATGCTTGCAAAAGTGTTCAACAATAAACTTAAGGCAGAAATTAAACTAAGCTTTCTTAAAGTTAGGAGATATATGTTGGAAAGCAGCATTCTGTACAGGAGTAATAGGGATTAAAAGCCCCAAACCTGAACTTAATTGGCTTTAAAATTGATCCTAAAGTTGTAAATGAGATTATGTGATAGGTCTTACCTGCATTACAAAGTGATGCTTCAGGAGATCCATTGTAGTATTATATTTCCACATGACAGCTGTTCAGAGGGCTGTGTGGATATAATTATTCTGCTTGTGTTCTTAAGACAATAAAGAAACATACAAATGATATTAAAAAACATAATATTGTGAACCATAAATGGCAAGTAAAGTTATATGTTAGATATATTGTGTCTGTCAGACTGTGCTTAATTTCTATAGCCTAAAAACAGACAGGAGAAAAGTTCATGGAAGAACACAGCTCAGAAAGAGAAGTTAAGTACTGGGCTCAGAAAGAGAAGTTAAGAACTGGGCAAACATACTACTTTTCAAGCATTTGAAATAGTTCTGTTTGTTTGTTTTTAATACTGTTTCCAGATATTCAAAAGCAAAATATATAATGACCAAATAGCATGAAATCAAGGGAGAGAAAAAAAAAAAAAGGCTTTTTATTTTCTCAAGAAAAGAGGCCCCAAGGCCACAAAACTTAGATGTTTAGTCTCTGGAAGTAAGTTGAGAATGGCATTTAGATAAGTAGTTAATTGTGTGCCTCAGAAGTATTTTTTTTTTTAATAATTCTGGATTTTCAGTGGGAAGAAGGCTGTTTTATTATTTTAAAAAATATTAGTAAATTCTGTTTCCACAGGGCTGACATCAGGGAAGATGGACATTTCCTAGCCAAATTTCAGTTTTAAAAATCTCTTTAATTGATATATGGGATTGGAAAGGCAGTATAATTTAGTAATCAGGACAAACAATGCACATCTTTCATTTGGATTTGTATATATTTTTGAGCAATGTTTTCCTACTGTGACAGATTTTGACATGAAATGTTGAAGTAAACTGAACTTAGAAGCAGACCTTGAATAGCCATATCATTAGAATTTAGGCTAATTTTTTTTAAAAGAAGTATTAAACCTTATTTTTATCATTAAAATATAATAATAATATAATAAAAATTAGTACAATTAATTAATAAAATATAATATTTTATTATATTATTTAATATATTATTTATTTGGATTTGTCCCTGAATGCTAAAAACAAAGCCTCAAACAACAGCCTTCTCTCTGTCATATATGATTTTTTGTGTGTTTTCATTTCAGAAATACTGAATGAAATATCACTATGACATAGTTTGTAATGCATAATTTAAAAGGGTCTGGGAGCATGAACCTGGGAAAAAAGAACCATCAAATGAACCTCCATGAATTCTTGAATTTCTGAGTGAGCTAGTAGGGGAAAATGCAATGCTGATAAAATTTATCAAAAGTTCAAGGACAACTTACCTTGACATGGCACTATAAAGATTGATGTGTAAAGTCATTGGAAAGAAAACTGCTGCAGGAAAAACTGGCTTACATATTGAAAGCAGATGGTTTAGGTAAATTGTAACAGTGCAGGGTTAGTGGAGCTAATAAATGAGGTGATGTGAAGGTCATTAAAAGACTCACGTTTGCACACGTGTTTGAAGACTTTTCAGTTAGAATAGGAAAGGTGGAGAAAAAGCATTGACTTTCCAAATCTAGAATAATTGGTGTGGAATATGTGGAAAAAGTAGGTAATTCAGTTCAGTGTAGAACAATATAAAATAATGAGACTGGGTTGGATAGTGAAGTGTAGGAGTTAATGAAAAGAAAAATAATGGAAAGTTGGATGTACCTTATTTTTTCTGTTTTGATAATGAGCTTGAGCAAGATGTGGTTGCTGTCTGAAAGGTTAAAATGCTAAATGGCTGTTGGAAAATGTATAAAAAAGCTAGCTTATGAAAGCCAGGAGAAAACTAACCTTTATTTCTGAATAACAGTTGTATCTTCAGCTATTTGAAGTCAAAATTTGTCAAATCAGACTTAAATTTCAAATCAATCTTAAATTTCAAATGACTCTCTATAAAACTATAATACATTGTGAATTTTAAAAACACAAAATAATAAATAACATTAATAATAATAATAAATAATAATAAATAATATTTTTCCAAATGTTATATAATGGAAATTATTTGTTGAATTAAAGTGAATACTGCAAGATTACTGGTTTGCTTTTATTGGCAAGAAGGATATTCCTTAAAATTTTGACAGCAGTGGAAGGTGGAAAAATTCATTTTCTGGAATGAAGTCCAGAGAATGCTAAAGGGATTATTATGGACTATTGTTTCTTGGCTAGGTGATAGGCAGTTTATATATTAATGCCTGTTACTTCATCAACTGCTGAAATTACACTTTATGAACATGAGGAGAAAAATTTGTCTGGTAAAACACATAGATAAATACTTGATGGATGGCGTAGCATTATATCTTTGAAGTATTTATTTCAATTTTGTGTAGAATTTCATCGCTTTTTCAATACATATATTAATCCACAGAGACAAAATATTGCAAATAGACCTGGAGTTTGATTAATATGTAAATGTCAGCTGTGGTTATACTTGTATTGCTAGCATTTATAAGCATATGTTTTTCTTTTCATATAATCAATTTCAAAATTTGGCATGGAGTGTATATTTCCCCCACAGCTATATTAGGGACTAACTTGCTACAGTCCCACACAGCAAGTTACTACTGACTATGACTGGAATATTTTCTTGTCTACTGCACTTTATTCATTACCTAAACACAGGAAAATAATCAAGTTTTCTGCTTTTCTGGTGAGTTCTCTGATTATATGCTGATGTTCTGAGAGGCCAGTTTTGTATTAAGGTGATACTGGCATACTAAACTCCCTAAATAGATTTGGTATTTCACAAGATGATTTGTTTCTAGAAGGTCTAGATTTAATTACTAGCCAGCAAGGCAGCATCACCCAGAGTGCAAATTAAGCTACTGTACAGCCCCTTCCCTGTACATTTGGGAACATGCTGGTGTTATCAATCAGCACAATGAATCTGTTTCATAGCAAAAATGCAAATTACTGAGTAAAACAGCATTTTTGTACTCTTACTTCCTTGCATGATACATTTATCTTTGCAGAAACTATATGTTGTACATAGCTATCGTTTTTTTGCATACTGTTTAATCTGTTGCTTTTTACCCCTGTAGTAATGTTGACACGTAGTACAGATTTTCTTTCTTTTTGCTGTGTGTGTATATGCATTAACATTGGCTCTGACTTTCTTCTCTGTATTAATAAAATGGTAAAATCTGATATCATACCTGGTGTAGCGCATGCACTTGTGTATGTATATGTAAACTCAAAATGGACTGGAGAATGACAGTCAAAACATTCAGCATCTGTATTTTCTAAATTACATAAATACATAGACATGGATATGAAAATGTGCATAAAGAGGAAGAGAAGATGGTTTTCCAAATCATGGGGATTAAGGAGAAGATCATGTTAAACAGGGCCTTGAGGTTTGCCGTATTTAGACTTTTTACATTTGTGTTATTTGCACTGAACCTGCAACATCTTCAGAAAACAACTTTCAATCTTTACTGAACCATTAAAATCAACTTCCATTTTTTGCTGCCATGTGGTTTTATTGTTTGTTCTGCCCTCATCTGTAGTGGGCTGGGGTGGAAACCCTTTCAAGTGAAGCTACTTGGCAGCAAGTAGCCTTCTACAAGGCAGAACTTTCTCCCACAATTTTGTTTGGAGTGTGTGTATATCTATCTATCTATCTATCTATCTATCTATCTATCTATCTATCTGTCTATCTATCTATCTCTCTATCTCTCTATCTCTCTATATCTATATCTATATCTATATCTATATCTATATCTATATCTATATCATCTATATCTGTATCTATATCTATCTGTATCTATCTAATCTATACCATCTATATCTATATCTGTATCCATATCAATATCTAATCTATATATCTATCATCCATATCTGTATATCTAAATCTATATATCTATATCTATATTCATACCTGTATCTAATCTATATTATCTATATCTATAGGTCTATCTCTATATGTGTGTGTGTGACTACTTTCCCATATATATGCATGCATATATATGTATATACATACAAACACATAGAACTTTGTAAGGAAACATATTAGTAAAACTTTAACCTCAATGTCTTATATTTTATTTGTACTTACCAGTGCAGTAGTGCATCATAAGAGGATGCTTCTTATCTCCATTTTGCCTAAAATAAAGCTATGCCTTACTAACTGTCCAATTTTGTATACAAGTAACTGTTCTTGCTAACTCCAGGGAGCAATCTTTTTAATTCTTAAAGTATGAGATTTGTTTGACCTTATGTAATTACAATCTTGCTTAATGGTTATAAAGTAATTGTTCACTCTAACTGTGGTGTCAGATTAAAAGACTTTTTGACAGACAATTCCAAAGGCTCACTCCCTACTGTGTGAAGGAGAATTTCTTTCTATTTGTTCTAAAAATAAAAGGCAATTTCAAAAAGTGACCTTTTGTTGGAGTATTATATAAGACAGGGACTGATCATTTTTCTGTGTGCCTGTCATAATTTTTAATGATTACAATTAAAATTAAATTAGAATAAAGTGTGCTTCTATACTGTTATCAGAGGCATTCAGTGCTCAAATAATTTCATTTTTCCCATAAGCTCTGCTACTGATGGGAAGTTTGCAAGTCCCATGTGCAGAAACAGATGGGGGAATTTTAGTCTTTAGTCATCAATGCTCTTTGAAGTTTCCTTTCTAATTCCCTTTTCTTGCCAAATAATTTGAGAGCTGGCAATATCAAGTCAAGTACCCCTCCTTCTGTACTTCAGCTATCCTTTTTTTGACCTCATTCTGATCTTTTGGTTTTTTGCTGCAGTGTCTTAATAATAGAACAGAATGAGGATGCTATTCTAGGCAAAGATGACTTTTTTTGTGATATTTAATATGCAAGTCGAGTTTTTCTTTGATTTCTTCAATTCTTTAGTCTACCTTCACATTCAGTAAAAATACGAAATTTCAGTGAGAAATATATTCTGAATTCTTTCTCTTTTTTCATGCTTTCAGGTAAAATGGTTTTAAAAGAGTTAAAAGCATGTCAACTTATTTTTGTGACATTCAAACAGGTACATCCAATTCATGTAATTATTCCAAATAAGATTTTTTTTTTGCATACTAAGCTAAAAGGAGTCTCTCCATGCTCTTAGAGCCCTTCTGATACCTTAATGCCTCATAATTTTGTCTCTTTTCTGAGAATACCTCACTGAAAATGTGCAACACGTATTTTGAACCAAGAGATGCCTCCATAAAGTAGGAAAGTAAGACATATACACAGTTATTATTTTCTTTTTTGTCATACTTGGTTTTGGAGATGAAATTCATAGATGTATAATTCTTCATTAGCTGCTCCTTAATGTGACACCTTTCTTAATGGAAGGAAAATTGTTGGCATGTAAAATATTGAAATGTTGATATTGTATTAAGACAAGTGTGTATCTTGAGAGTAAGCTTGGTGTCTGTAATTTCTGGTTGAATAAAGCATATGTGCAGAGACTGGACAATTGGAAGTTTAAACTCATAGCTATGTGAGAGCCCTAGATTGAATATGTTCTGCCTATGGCCTGTCCCACCAGAAACTATAGATTCATTTGCCCTACACTGTGGCTAAACTAAAATGTCTCATGCCTGAGTGCACATCTAGCCTCTAAAAGCAAGAGTAAAAAATATTTTTGTTAAGGCCTGTTTCCTCACAAACATAAAACCAATAGTGATTGCATATGAAGACAAACTGAGGCTGAAGCAATTCGTGCTCAAATTGTATGGCAAAATTTAGTCGTGCATTTGAGGTAGAGATTTTCATGACGGTAAGAATGATCAGCTGAAGTTGTTGCAAAACTTCAGAATGAATTAATGGAAGTTAAGAAACAGAAATGGATATAACAAAAATAATTCAGTTCTTCCAATTTCTAGTTAAACTAGCTGGATGATTCTCAGTGTTTCCAGATACTTGTGTGGGAGAAGAGAGAAAATAATTCCTTGAGGCAAAGCTCAGTCAAGGAAATCAGACTATATTTAGTTTAGAAATTAAGGCCTTAAATTCAAGAAACCTTGGTGGTGTGTACTAGGATTCAGAATATGAAGAACTCACCATGAAAGACAACTTGCTGTCTGGTTAAGATCCAAGTACAAATTGGTATGCCTTTAGAAGTAACAGAATCATGAATGTTGTAGTTCTAGGGCATGGAAATAGTGGTAACTTGAGAAATATACATTACTTTTTATTTGACTGCTTCTGGATAAGTAGCTTTTAACTTTTTATTTCATAGCTGCATGCTAAATTATATTTTACTTTGAAAGATGCTGTTACAAACATGCTACACTTCTAGAGTGTTTTCAGAAGTGTTCAGTACTGGAATTGAGTGGGATTTTATTTGCCTTTTTCATGCCTTCCAGCTGATGGGCAGAATTTAAGTCCCCGTGGTGCACAAACAGATGGGAGAATGTTGGTCTTTCGTTTTCAGTCATCAGTGCTAATTCTTTTATCTTCTGCATGCATTAGTCAAACAGACTATGCCTGTCAAGCAATCTGTAATATGTGCCATGACAGCCTTTTTTTTTTTTTAACTCTACTGAAAATCTTTTCTGTGAACTGACATTGCCTACATTCTATTAGTTTAAGGAGGAAAATGCTTTATTCATGAACTAAATGATTGCCAAAATGGTTTTGGAGCTTTGACAATTTTAAAGTACTATTTTTTTACTATTTTTTGAAGCAATTCAACAATCAAGAAGTATGTTTTCAAATACAGTTGGGGATTTTTGTAGACATTGGTGATCCTATATATAGATATACAACTATGTGATGTTTTTTATGGACAGACACTGTATTGGCACAAACTTTTATCCTTTCTTACCCAGCATGCCACAGAGATACACACTTGGGATTTCTGGAACACTATGAGGTTCTTTATGCACACTGGCAAGCACCCATAAATCTTAATTTCTAGAGTATAACAAGAAACCAAGTCTGTTTTGATGAGCAGTTAAGTTGCATATTCGGATTTTGGTACCCATTTTTGCAACATGGAACCCAGAAGTGCCAGGAATTAAAGAACTTATCCACAGAGCAGCTGAAATACTTATGCGAGGAAGAGTAAATATCAAACTGCATTTATATGATCATTCCTTGACTGGTTTAGCATGTACCTGTGATGAAAATAAGTTAAGTAGTGGCATAGCATGAATTTGTATTAATAGAAATGCATCTATTTTAGCAATTATGCAAATATATTGGCATAAAATTTTCAGCACTGCATTATCTCGTGATTACTTGAAAGTGTTTTTTTGGAGATATGTCTTTTATCCTGTTCAGTTTATTTTATATGCCTGGAAGGCACTTATAAGGCTCTGAATTCAGCTTTGATTCTGTAGGCTGTGTTGTCACAGACATAAGGGATTGAGCTCTGTATTTGTGTTTTTATGATGTGGGTGGGATCAGGCATGCTGAAAATGAATTCAGACCTTTATTATATCACAAGTTAAGCTCATCCAGATGGCAGACAGTTCCTACCCCCTACGAAAGAGTAGTTTTGGTAATGTGAGAGGCATGGGTTTATAGACAGTAGCAACAGAGTGCTACTCTTACAGAGTTGAAAGCCCTGAAATAAAAGAAATATTGCAAACAGGTGATCATCACCTCTTCTGTGGTGGCAACTTCTACTGCAGGTAAGTATTGATTCAAGTTTATAGAAGGAGTCCTGTAAATGGTGCCCTGGGCTGGCACAGTTTGGAGAAGTGTGCTATCTGCAAGTCCATGTAAAAGGAAGACAGAGGCCTTTCTATTTGTATTAAGGAAGAATTTATTTTCATGTGTATGCCTTAACATGATGCACTACTATGAAGGAAATCAGCTGAGCACAGGAGGATTTGTTCTCTGCATTTTCTCTATAGCTACACAGGCCCATGTAAGGCATGCATGAAACATTTGTTAGTGTACCTAACATTTGTTACTTTGATTTGTGATCTGCAGATTTTAGCTCTGAATTTGTATGTATAGGTATGGAGTTTGGGTCCCTGTTCAGATTATTTTGCTAAGAGACACTCCGGAAAGAAAGGAAGAAAATATTTTCAGTTTGGAAACTCCCCCTTAATGTCACCCCTGTTTGCATTTCTTCAATACTTTTAGTAGTTCAGGTTTCAATACATAAGAATTTATTGATGAAAACCATTTGTTTTGGAAAAGTTATGCCTAGGTCCGGGATCCATTATGGTTGAGGAATGGTGGTGTTTTGATGTGGAATTTAACTAACCGCAAGTAACTTAACTGCCCGAGAGAAGATGTATTTTATTATTTGTAATTTGTAATAATAAAAATAATACTTTGAAACTCAAGTAATCAGTGTGGAGTTACTGAAATTTCCATTTAATAAAATATCAGGTGTGTCCTCCTCAGACTGCAGTGATGGAAATTGTCCTATAGAGGATGAAGAGGGTATTTTAAAGGATTGCTTTTGTACAGGTGAAATTTCCACTTACTTGCTTTTCTTCAAGATGTATGAAAGGATGGATCTGTGCAGCAGATATCCTGGTTTGGAGAATGATTTTCTATCAGACACACTCTTGTCTTCCACAAGGGGAGTATGTTGTCTTTTTTTTTTCCTTTTCCTTTGGCAAGCTACATTAAGGGTCAATAAAATCAAAACTGAAGCTAGAGCAGCTTGGAGGTGCTGTACTGTTTGCCATGGGATGTACTGAACTTACATATCTTTGTAAATATGAATGTTTTCATTTCTTTGTCAAGCTCAGAAGAAGTAGGAGTAAAAGCAAATATTTCGAAATAGGTATTTCTAAATAGGTAATGCTGCATGGTAGGCTTCTGGTCCTGAATCAGCCTTTTTCATGTGTTTCTTCTGATGTTTTGTTCTGGAACAGGAATCTTTTCTCTGGAGTGGGTATATATTGGTTTTCTATCTCCCAAATATCTTAAGAATCTGTTGTGTCATAGAGAAGAGTCTTCCTTAAAGGTTTGTGTGGAAAAAAAAATAAAATAAAAGTATTAAAACTGCAGTTGGTGTTCTGAGAGACAATATTTAGATTTAGTAAAATAATTTCTAGATTGTTTTGTGCTCATAAAGAGAACACAAAAGAGGTTACTCAGCTTGTGTTTGTCAGTTTTCTTCTTACAAAGCAGGCAAAACTCAATTATGATGACAGCAGGTAGGGGAACTGTCAGAGGAGGATATGTAATTGAACTCTTTAAAAACTCTTTTCCCCAGGTCTTCTAGTAGCTGTATTATGATTTCTGTGAAATAATTTTCTGCCTACAGAAAATCTGTTGTTGAAATGTGTTGGAAGGAAGACATAATTTTGAACTCAGAGCAGCTGCTCAATCTCATTTAATCTTTTATTTCCTTGTCTGTAGTTTGCTAATGCGCTGAAGTCTTTTAGCTTTTTTTTTTTTTTTGAGCTTTGCCTTGAGAACTGTTCCTCATCTGTTCAGCATCATGAATTTGGGTAAAGTGGTATCCAGTGCTAATGACCTAAACCACAACACTGTGTAGAGCAAACTTTATTCCTTTTGCTTTGTTAACGAATGAGATTCAAACAAATCTAATAGGAACCACAAAGAGGAGCCAGCTAGATTTGTGGGATTTGGTACCTTAAATGAAAATTTATGCAAGCCATTGAGGTTAGAGAGCAAGACTGCATGGTACCATGGAGCCCATGAGCATGTGGTATTTCCTGTATGTTTCCTTATTCTCAAACAAATAGAGATTTATATCCTGATTACTTTTGCCTTCTTTTTAACTGCTTGTGTACTAAGGACTTTGGCAAGGGTGTAGGATTAGCACTGTAACTGTGGCATAGGTGAGAACATGCAGGTGTGTGTGTGTGTGTGTGTGTGTGTGTGTGTGTGTGTGTAAACCTTGGATACTCTTGAACGAGCAAAAACCTTTTCATGGAATTAATGGGAAAAAGTAGGTCAATAAAGGGGGAAAATCTAAACAATGCATGTTACAGGAAGTGAAGTGCTGCAAATGTTTTATGAAGAACTACACTTAATCTTGGTCTATGTCCATGGTTAATGATATTTTATAAAATGATGTGGTTTGTAAGTCATGTGGTTATATTTTAAAAAAATACAAAAAAGTGAATTGTTCAAGCTGTTAATGAAAAAATGCCTATCACTATCACTGAAGGAAATTGATGAACATAGATGAGAGAATATTATGTAAATGTTTCTACATTTGCATGTATATAAATGTCTAATGTTATAAACATATGGAATGTGTGGAATTAAATAAAAATAGATTACAAATATAAGAATATAAGTAGGTATAAAACAGTCAGGTTTTGTTAAGGGGTTGACAGGCGACTGCACAATTTGCACACAGCTAATATTGCAGAACAATTAAACCATTGTAAGAACTGTGCAGAAGCCTCCTAT